>JAUBNQ010000008.1:23824046-23839401 GCA_032353495.1 Ctenopoma kingsleyae | reverse complement strand
GTGCCTGGATCAAGGAGTATAGAGTATATATGGGGAGTGTGAGTGTGTGTACGGCGTTCATCTCTGTGTGTCTCCATTTGGGGCGAGTGTATGAATATTGGTTTATGTGTGCATGAGCGTGGGAACGTATCACTGTGTATGTGTGTGCCTGTTTGTCTATGTCCATGTGTCAGGTCAGGTCTCAGACTCCATCTCACAGGCCCCCCCGCCCCACCGCAGTGGAAGAGGCCCCCGGCCGCTGGCGTGTTGGTGGTTTTTCGATGTCTGGGGCCGGATACTCTGGTAAGTACTGACTCGCTCTTGGCGGTTGCTCGACAGGGCCTGGTCCTTCTGGCTTTGTTGGGCCTCACCTGGGGGGTGAGGTGCCCTTGGATCTCTGGGCCCAGGGACTGGTCTGCCCTGGGGTGGCTGGTCGCCGGCGGAGCCTGCCGGTTCGCCAACGCGGCCCCTTGGGGCTTCTGCGCTGTGGCTGCCGGAGGACCCCCTCCGGGGCTCTCCTTTGCCCTTTTCTGGGTGGGGGCTGCAGATGTCCCTGCAGTGTTTCTTCTGGGACTCCCGTACCTTGGGGGGCCTCTGGGTGTCGGGGACCCAGGTCTCCTCCATGTCTGCTTCATGTCCTGAGGGGCAGGACGGTGGTCCCCCACACACACTATTAAACATTTACATGGAGAAACCTTATGAACACAAGCGTGCTCACACACACGGTTGTACAATGTACACAAGTGTACAATAATGTACGTGCGCTTAAGCGGATTGTGCACTTAAGGCTAGTGTGCTTATCCGAAGTTATTACCCATGCGTGCGCTTAAGCGACGTGCACTTAAGTGGAGTCGACTGTAGTTCTAGTTGACATAGGGTTGGCCCCAGGAAGTAATGTGAAGAATCTCTAGAACTGACTACTACCTTATGAGTACTGTTAAAATTATGAGCATCCTGCTTCAAAGTGATAAAAACTAGTCGATGCATTTGTTACTTCTAGACTGGTCTACTTTAATTCCCTACTAACACAATGTCCTAATAACTCGTTAAAAACCCTCCAGTTAATCCAAATGCTGCAGCCAGAGTTCTGACTGGAATTAGCAAAAGAGATCATATTTCTCCTACATTAGCTTTCTCTCCACTGGCTCCCTGTAAAATCTAGAATACCATTTAAAATCATTCCCTCACATCTTAAAGTCCTCTTAGTGCCATAATGTCCCAACTAGTCACGGGAAGTCCAGCTCTTTTGGCTTGGCTCCACTTGAAGAACCGGCTCTTACGTCTCCCAAATGGCTCTTCATTTAGTATCACTTGGAGCCTTCTATTTTAGCGTAATTTAGCAGTCATGAATGGTTTTTGTGTTGGTAAGAAATTTTTATTCAGCGTTTTCATTAAAGCATTATTTTTATGCATTTTATTCATTACAAAAAAAAAAAAAACAGTTACTACTTAACATTTTAATCAAACTTTTAAATGAACAACTAAACACAGAAACACAGAAAACAAATTAAATAAATAAAGTAGTGCTGGGAAGCGATTAAAAAATTTAATAGCAATTAAACGTATGACTTTTCTGTGATTAATCGCACTGTTACGGGCAAAACTGAATAATGAATTCAAAAGTAGTTTATTGCGCACATTTATTTTAAAAGTACTGCTCTACGAACAGACAACAACAACGTGCAACATTTGGTTTGCACTTTAAAAGAATACAGCAGTATTCGCTTTGCACAGTTGCAGTTCAATATCTCTTGTAAATCTCAACTTAAATATTACTAGAAACAAATTAAATAAACCAAAGCTATCTTCCAGCAGAAGTCATTTAACGTTACCTTCCCTATAGAACAGGTCTGAAGCTTGTTCTTTTATTAAAAAACAGCCTCATCTTATTTATCCAGTGTTTCGGCACCACCTGCCCCCCCAAGATGATCAGCAAATTTTATTTAATTAGATCACAAGCCAGATCACATTAGAAGTTATTTCAGGTTCCATTTCCTATAGAACAGGTCTGTACGTTGTTCTTTTATTAAACTAACTAAACAGCCTTGTGTTATTTTGTCTTATTGACGGTTTCATTTCTGTCTCTCTGTGTCATGTGCAGTGGAGTTCTGCTGCGAAGCGCACACACAAAGACACTCACGCACGCACACAGGTGAACTCACCAGTTCACGCATTGGGAAATGTGACTTTTAAACCGTAAAGACCAAAACACACACACACCAGCCGCGGCGCATCATATTTAAACTGTACAGCTGATATTAAGCAAATGAAACTATCTATTTCTATGACTTTAATGCATTTTCCTCGTTATGTTTCTAGCATTAAATAACATATTTCTACAGTCAGGAACCTTCCAGCTGTATGTACAATTGTTTGTGTGTTTGGAGACATATGAACATTTCCACAGTGAGAAGTTCTGTGTGCATTTATTATTCATGATTATTAATTGTCCCCGACACAGATTCACGATCAGTCACAGTGTGACAGTAAATTATTTTGTGAAGTTTTCCACACGCTGTGCTCAGGTGCTGCATCAAGAAAGTCTGCATATTTAAAATACACAATAACCACTGCAAAACTCTGAGTTTGGTCTTTCATTGTCTCTTGCATTTAAACAATATGTGTCCGTGCGCGTGGTAAAATCTGCAAATTAAACAATACAAAACATTCTGTGTCTCTTATAACCAAATATGTATACAGCAAATAGTAAGTTTTTCTTGGTGTTCTAAGCCACAGTACAAACCCATAATACAAAAGTAAACACAGCCCAAAACCAATCCCATCAAATCAGTGAAACTGTAAATAATGATAATAATAATAATAATAACAATAATAATGTCACCACAAGCACCAGACCGGAAGTGACATCACCACATACCGCGAATAAATCATAAGGCTTGTTCGAGATGAGCAAGTTTTGTGCGGATTGGATTACCGTTGATCGGCACGCACTGCATGCTGGTTAGATTTGTGTCCGACTTAACGTCGATTTGCTCTGACGTCATGCCTACGTATGCAACGATAACCTCGTGAGATCAAGGCGGCCGCAGATTTTGGAGCAAGGCGCTGCAGTTGCCCTCAAACGGCTGCAAAACCTCAGGGAATGATGGGAAACGTTTATTTGTTTAATGTTTGCATTTATAGTTTAAACAGTAAACTGACACAATGAGAGCGTTTCAGCTCTATTTTACCGCGTTTCATGTGACATACATGAATCATACAGAGGTTAAACCTCCATCTTCTGTAGAGCATTTTAACAACAAAAAACAGTTAGTGGAAAATACAATTTCATTTAATCTGCATCCGATCTCACAGGATGTGAGGATTTGCAACACACAGTACAAACAGGAGCTTGAATACTGCTAGAAACGTTATAAACTGTCCGACTTCGTAGCGGACTTTCAGCCACTCCTCCTGCTGCAGCCGTCTGCTCTCGTCTCTTTTCCAGGCGAGGCGCAGTTCATCTTGAACAAGCCCATAGTATAAATTTGAACAAACTCTGTGTTTTTCCCTTTGCAATCATTACCAACCCCTTTGCAAAGCAATTGTTACCAATAAAAAACATCAGTTAAAGGCAACACACCCATGCCTTCTTTCTTTCCTTTACAACTGAGAGCTGATGTGACATGGCAAAACAATATCCTTCCTATGGTGAATCTGAAACATCAGAAAGCCATCCTAGAATAACATTAGCATTGATAGCAATTGAGGCACTGGTGCAACATGTGGTCACGTGATCGATGTAACATGATGTAGCACGTTGCTTTAAACATGTGTCGAAAGAGGAGACTTTAAGCTACTTACCAGTTTTGGTGGTGTTGATAGGCCAAGTAGATCCAAAGTTATGATAAGTTGTTTATGCTGTCTTTTATGCTAGTTTAAAGACATTTTTAGCTGAATATTCATCATTTTTTGTTTGTACCTGGCAGAAGTGGAGTGTAACTGAGTTTCATTTATCATTGGTCAATAGCCTACATCCCACGTGGGGCACAGACCAAATGGGGGCTGGGTGTGAAGCACTCACATTGAGACTTTGGTAAACGCTCCTTAAGAGTCTCTTTAAAAATTTACCAAAAATTGAAAATTGATCAGAAAATTCTGAAAATATTCTCACATGACCAGCTCAGTGTCAGGTACATCATAATGTATTTTCATGCACTTAACATGAAAACTCTTTAAAATAAAAATACAAACATTTATTGAAAAACATAACCTTCTTGAAACAATCACCAAGAAAACTATCTCTATCATTTCAAATAATGCTGTGTCCGTTTTATACCTGCATTCGAAACAGTTAGTGACGTCACAGTAAAGAGTGAGTAAATCATACTATTAATTTTAACGAAATTAGTGCTTTTACAAAGGAATTGTGCCAATAAAAAACACCAATTAATTAAGCATTTTCATGATTTTAACATGAAAACTCATTTAATTAAAAATACAAAACTTTTATTGATATTATTGCATAAACATTTAAACTTTTACAGTATGCACATCCCTTCATCAATCCAAATAAAAATTTAGTATATTGATACTGGTGGTGTGGAGAAAGTCTCTGCCAAGTTTCATATCGATTAAAGTTGCGGTTGCAAAGATATATGCATGATTACTATTTTAGCATTAAGCTAACGTTTGTTTCAGAATTGCACCAAACATGGAAAATTGATTAGAAAATTCTGAAACTTTCCTCACATGACTAGCCAAGTGTCCCGTATATCGTAAATATTTTTCTTGCCCTTAATTGTGAACTTTTTAAAATAAAAATTCAAACATTTATTAATAAAATAGCGTCAACAAACAAAATTGCACAGTACACACATACATTCACCAATCCTAATGAAAATTGACAGGCATGAATAATGATGGTAATGGTAGTCCAGGGAAAGGCTCTGCCAAGTTTCATAGCGATTGGAGTAATGGTTGCGGAGATACAACAATTAACCTGATAACTTCTTAAAAACTAGAGTGACAGACTTAGAACCTATAGTCCAGCGTATCAAACTTTCAGCATAATTCAAGGAATGCGTGTGTGAAATCTTAGCTCTGTAGGTTAAACGTGTGAGTTTCAGTGATTTTTTGAAATTTTAAAGAAAAAATTAGGTTTTTTTTATTGTAAGCCACGCCCACTTTTTCAACTCATAACCATATCACATGGGAGGACCTGGAGTTGTGCCCTAAATATAAATCTCTAGTTTGGTGAAAATCTAGCAAGCCATTGCTATGATATAAACTACTCAACTGTATAGCGCCCCCTAGTATTTGAAATTTACCAAAATCCTAACCCTTTTTACACTTTTTGCGCATTTATGAAAAAACGGTGCAAAATTTCTAATAAATTGTGTATTTATGGAAAATCCAGTACCATGCACAGATTATAGAAATATGTTTTATTTGGACGTACGACATGTGGTTTGCGAACTAAAAATCAAAACGTTCTCCTAGTTGTGACAGTGCCAGCTATTGTCGGTCATGTGTCATTTTTGCTATCTGAGTAGCGGTGACTTTTCTGTACTTAACTGGTAAATATGTTTGTTGTTTCTCGGGCGGTCTATGCTGCAGCATGAGTTTTAGCGGAGAAACGGAATAATAATAATAATAAGAAGAAGAAGAAGAAGAAGAAGAAGAAGAAGAAGAAGAAGAAGAAGAAGAAACTGTAGAAAAACAATAGGGTTCCATGCTCCGCTGGATGCATGGAAACGCTGCTGCAGCTGCGTTCCCTCGCCTCCGCTAGCTTGGACCCCTAAAAACTGCGCTAGCACACGATAATATAATTATCAGCGTTTACGCGTTAACATGCCCAGCCCTATAATAAAGTCTTAACATTATGACACTTTATATAAAAGTCTTTAGTGCAGGTTGGCATTCAGAAATAATCATTCATTTCTTTACTTTTCTCCACACACTTGCATTAACTCTCTCTGTTATGTACCTGGCCTGTACCGCTACACTCGCCGTCGTCGGAGCGTGTGCTCGACATTCCTTACTTCATATAATGTTATGATCCTACTCTGTCTTTGCATGTGATTGGCCGCATAATGTGCCGATCAAAATAAAGTCCTGCCTGCATGGATTCTTAGCAAAACGGAGCAGGAGCGGCTCAAGTTTCAGCTCTTCCAGATGGGAGTGGGCTCATTCGTTACAAAGCATTGGCTCGTTTGTGCATGACACATCACTAGTCCCAACAGAGCACGTCACTCTCAGAGTGCTGATCTACTTTTGGTTACTAGAGTTTCCAAATGTAGGATGGGAGGCACATCCTTTACCTATCCATCTTCTCTCCTTTGAAACCAGCTCCCAGTTCATGTTTTGGAGGCAGGCTCCCTCTCTATATAATTTCTAGTTGTATTGTTATATTCTGTAAGATCTTGAGATGACTTTTGTTGTGATTTGGTGCTACATAATTAAAGTGAATTGATTTTGAATTGAATTAATCATGTTTAGATCACATGCTGGCCTTAGACACAGCTATTTAAAGAAAGAATACTTACCCCTGCAACAGGTACTGTTGAGCTGATGTCTGGATCCTGGATTGGACATTCCAGCATTGACTCATCATTTGCAGGTACACTTACATTTCTCCTTTTAAACAGCTGTGGGCACAGAGTCAACATTACACAATTAAGATGCTGCTTTTTATTTTTACCATTCTGGTGATAGCAGTGAAACACAGAAACAAGACACAGACAACGCAGGTCACATATACAATGTACTAACAAGGTTTACTCCCTTATGTTGTAGAATCCAAAATCTCAAATCTGAAATTTCCCACCGTTTCTATTTTAAGATTGATTGATTAAATAATAACAGAGAATGTAATTAATTACATGAATACTTTAATTGCTTGACAGCACTATTTTTTTTAATGTCAAAATATCGATTTAATGAGCCCTTTTAATCTGTGACGGAATATTTTGTTGGTGTGGAAAGAATTATTAAATTATCTGTCCATTATCTGGCTTTTAAGGATCCCACAAGAGAGAGAAGGATGTGGAACAGTTAAGACTGCAACTCAAATGGTGATATAATCCCAAAACTCTGATTCAGAGAGAAAGGGGAATTGTGTAATGTGACTGTCTTTTGCTGCAGTTTTGTGCTGCTATTTTGTGCTTTACACATCTGCTGTTGTTCGCATAATTTACAGTGACTGGCTCAGTTGTTTCAGATCAATGAGACCAATAATGTAATAAGCTGAGAGTGCATTTATTACACTCTTTCTACTTTGCATTTGGTGTTACACTGTAATTATGAGTGGCGGCTAGTCAATAGAGGGAGCTGGGGCACCACCTCACCCGCCACATAAAATAATTTTACAAAACATGAAAATTAAAAAAAACGATCTATACAGTACACAGTCAGTGAGTACCGTGTATAATCTGCATTAAAGTGTAATATAAAAATGTTCTCTCACTCATTTACCGTGACTGAACAGTCGTGAGACATATTTCCTGTTCCTCTGTGGCGCAAAAATCTTTACCATAGTAGATCCACGCTGTAACTGGTGCATGTGCACTGGAACCCCCTCCAATACAAAAGATAGGAGAACCTCGTCCACAAAACTGACGTTACAGCTTCAGACCCGGAAATTCACAGCAGAGTTTGTTTTTTGTTTACTGTCAGTCGGAGGAGCATATTTTGTCATGGATAATATAAATACAGTTGCTAAAAAGTGAACCGTTCCACAGAAAAAGCCCACATGAAAAGCTTTGGCTTAAAGATTCTGGACCTGACCAGCTGGACATTAAAATCAAACAACAAACATCAGGCAGAGAAAGAAATTACACTTGGTCTTTCTCCAGAAACCTGTCCTGAGACCAGCGCTTTTTTTTTGTTTCACCTGCCTCCTCTGTCAGCTGTCAGGAACTGAACAAGCCTGGATTCAGATTCATGTATTAAGGATTCAATACATTTTCCTGAAAAAGCGACAATGCATGTCAGTAAAGCATAAAAACTAGGAGCAACATAGAAAATGCTAGGTGTCATGCAATGTTGGGCAATGTGAATATTGCTATGCAGCTTAATGAAGGCTACAGGATGGGACATAATGAGAAGACGTAATAAGGAGGGTGACAAAAAACGACAAACTTTGTCTACAATGAAAGACTGCATTAAATTCTGTGGTGTGTTTGAGCTAGCAATCCTGGCATTTTCATGGGGCTGGTGGACTTTGTTGGATCCCAAGATACAGCAGTACCTGCAGACTGTTACTGTGTGTAAGGGGACATCAGATGGGCTCCTTGACAGAGATGGTGAATAGTAAATGACTGAAAACACAGTATATTTTTACTTTAATTTAATCTTTTAAAATAGTGTAATGCATTATACTGGTGCTTTGGCTTATACTAGTGTTGATATGTGGTTAGAGTGCAACGTAAAACTGACTTGCAAAGTCCCCTAAAAATAATTTCACCTGCTGCCACTGGTAATTATATAAAATAGGTCCCATAATGTAAAATGAGATTTAATTAAATGGCTCAAGATGAAACTGTGCTTACCTGTTCCTCTCTTTTCTGTTTACGTAGTTGGATTCCTTCCTCCTCTCTCCTTCGACGCATCTCCTGAGGATTCAACGCTTTGTTCTTATAGCTCTTCATCCTGTAGTTGTCTTTCCCTGGACTCGCCATTGTTTCTGAAGAGTCATATTGAAGTAAAGACACTTATAATTAAGGTGTGACAGTATTTTGTTCTAAAGGGATAAAAACTATTAATATCAATTATTATATTAGATATTACCAGGCACCTAAACCTGAGCATATATGACTATGCTAAACAACCCAATTTCAAATTTAGCCTTTTCTCAAAAACATTGCATCATGGGAAAATAAAGTCATTTCTGTGATCAGCATCAGAAAACCTATCTGTAGTAATTTGAACAGTTATTATAACCTACTTACTGACTGGCAGCTAGCCAAATATCTCGTCTTAACTTATTTCGAGAGTTTTCTAGTGTACGCAGTGTTGCCCCTTTTCCCTACAAGATAGGAGTTCGTACTAAACTCCCTTACAAAATTTATCTAGTTAGCTGCACATGATAACTGCAGTGCTGACAGTTAAGGCACATGACCAGGACTGTAATTGTTTCACTACAGAGTAAAGACAAGCAGCTGACATTCACACCCCCGATAGCACTGTGTTTCACTGAATTCCAGAGATATTTATTGGTGCACTACAACAAAATGTATTTACAGTCAGTAGTTAATCCTGGTCATTTAATCAACTAGCTTCAAGGCTAGCCCCTTAGCTAACGCAGGGTTGTGTCGGATATTTCAGAAGTGTTTAGTTGCAATGACAACAACATAACCCTTGCTCTTAATGCATTCCCAAAAACAGATTCTTACCCATTAAAGAACTAATGTACCTGAAAATGGGTAAAGGTGTAAATAGCTCCAACCTCTGCTTCTCCTCTTCTAAGAGCAAAATGGCGGCCTATTAAAACTTTCCCAGCAAACCCCTCGCGTCAACAACACCTTGCGTAACTTCCGTCAGCTGTCAACCTGTAGAACGCGTCAAATATATCGGACATTACGGACAAATTACTCTTCAAAATATAACTCGTCTCATCTAACCTCACACACATTCACTCAAAAATAAGATTACGAAATGGCATCAGATCGACTGTTTATAGTATTCGCCAACTCAGCTTATAATATGTAAAATCCTATAGTACAGATAATATTTACAGAACTAAAAACTAAACTAAAAAATATATTATTGTAATTGGTCATGTACCTATTGTCTTATTATGAAAGTGCAAGCCGGAAGTTTATATACAGTGGCACCTTACGTGTACTTTTACAAGCTAAGCCACGCAGGAGAGGTTTAGCGGTTTCGAAGCTGGGGAAAGGAAACAAAAAGTATTAGCTTTCTCTTGAATACCGAGTTTACTGCGTTGACCGTGAGTAGAGATTTAACATATTTTGACAAAGACAGGGCAGAACGGCAACAATATAAAGTGTTGAATGTGGCTGTAACGTTAATGTGCGTTGTGTAAGAGTCTTCATCTGTTCATATAACATCTGAATTGTTGAGGGTCCGCGTACGTTGAGACACAAAGTTGAGACTAATTACACATTTCAACACGTTAATTGTGATGAAAAACAGGACGCTTTGTGAAACACTTAGTGCAGTTCACTCAATATGGAGCTGTAAAAATGAAAACGGTTTGGAATATGTGACAGTGTGGCGACATCTACTGTCCAAAAGATGTCGCCTTCATTTTTAATATTTAATTTTTATATTTGTATGGTTGAAACAAATCTAGCTTTGTTTAATAGTGCTTGACATGTATTATGAAAACTGAAAACAATTACTTAAATTGTGTGTATAATTCCCCACTTACTCCTTGCGGGCGGTCTTTGAAGCTCGGGTCCTAGCTGTTCATAGGACTGCACTCTTCTGGACAGAGAAACCGGATGTCATTCCTGAAATCTGCTGGAAACACTCTCCCGGTTTGGGCATAACTCCCCAGAGTGTTCCGATCGATTACCATGGGGACCACTGTTGCCTTCATCTAACACATCTTTTCTAGCTCTTATCTCAGCCCGTGGTATTTCTTAAGTCTCTTGTGTTCCTTCTTTCAAGATTAAGAACACTTTAGTAGTTCCATAGGGAACTTGTTTTGCCTCGTTACAGCTGCTCCTAGTTTATAAGGAAAGAAAAGAACCACAACCAGCGACCGAAAAGATCAGCACCAACACAAAATACTCAATACTTGATGCACAAATACACAAAAGCACAGAATACACAAAACAAAAAAACTTGGTAAGAACAAAGACAAATGAAAAAGAAGGAAATGGGACAATAATGACATAAATATTGATTTTGATTGTTGTCGTCCCCCTTTACGGAGGGGGTAGGAGTTATACAGTTTTATGGCCACTGGTGTTTCTGATGTTGCCATCACTTGGGATTGCTTCCACCGTTTGCCCACCACTGCTATGTCTGGTTATTTAGCCATTACCAGTTTGTCAGTCTGTATCTGGAGATCCCACAGGATCTTAGCTTGATCATTCTCAATCCACCTGGAAGTGGATTAAATTTTGACCTTGGGATTTCCAGGCCATACTTGGCACAGATGTTCATGTACACTGTGCCAGCCACTTGCACATGCACGCTCTGCCTATTAGCATCTTGCACTCTACTGTTATGTGCTGGATTGTTTCAGGGGCATCTTTGCACGTCTGGCACCTGGGCTCTTGCCTGTTCTAGTAGACCCCAGCCTCTACTGATCTTGTACTTAGAGCTTGTTCCTGTGCTGCCATGATTAGTGCCTTTGTTGTCTTTCTTTTAGTGCACCTGTTGTTAATTTCATTAACACCAAAACAGCTGACACTGATTTAAAAACCCTTGCTGCTACTTAACTGACGAGATAAATATCCCAGAAGTTTAACTGACTTGATACTAAACTCTGATTAAAAAGTGTTCCTTTAATTTTTGAGCAGTGTATATATCTTTTCCTTGTTTTCACCTGTCGACAAGCCCACACCAACTTCAACTGTTCCAACCACACTATGCAGATCCAGAAAACACCAGTAGGAGTCACTACTGAGTGTGATGAGAAACAGCATTTGCTCCCAGTGCTAGAGTTGTCAGGGTAACGTGAAGTGTGTTTCTCCATAGATATGTCATCTTCTTTACTTTAACATAAACCAGTTATCTCTGCCCACTCAAAAGCCGTCCGGACATAGATTAATGCACCAATGCATCATGCTTTTCCTAAAACAAACAACGATAGAGTAACTTTGACTTAATAAAGTGCATATTTCTATACTTAGTGCTTCAGATACAATTGTGTGGACACTGGCTTGTGTCATAATAAGCCATTACATATGACAATGTAAGTGACTTATCTGTCTCTGTAGGCTGCAGCCATGTTGACCTGTGAAATCTGTGGTGAGGAAATCTTGCTGGAGGAAGACATGAAGACACATCTTCTTCTCAGCCACTTGGAAAATGACATGAACTGCCCACTCTGTTCCCTGTCTGGAGTGTCCTACGATGAACTCTATGTTCACATCAGCTCTGTACATCCAGAGAAGCAGTGCGGTACACAGGGTCCTGCTCACTTCACATCCAGTTCCAGCTGCTCTGCTGCTACAGACACTGATGTAACTGAGAGTAAGAAGCCTCAAACACCACAGTCCTGTTCCGCTGTGGACAGCTGTAATACTGCTGCTGGAGCAACACCCAGCAGTGTCTCTGGCTCTACTACAGACTCTGTACGACCTCAGCAGAATAGCATACACGAAAGAGAGTGTTCATCACCTGGGGAGGCTGCACCCGTCACTTTGACAACATGCAGCCTTAAGACCACACAGAAGTCTGTCAGGCCCTGTAACGCCGACAATGATGGAAAACAGTCTGAGCACAGCAAAGCCAAACACAAGCGGTTGTCATCCCCAAGAAAAGGTGATTCAAAATTTCAAATTTTATTTTAAAATTCCAAAGTCAGCTTAGACTTAAATTGTCTTATATATTTCACAGATAAGCTGTTCCCATGCCCCATGTGTGCACTGGTCTGTAGCAGCTGTTTCATCCTGCAGGAGCATGTTGAGTTACATCTGGAGGAGCAGCACTTAGCTGAAGGTAAGTTTTCTGCCTCTAAGGTGTGTGTCTTCACTACCTTGTACAGAGTGTACAGTTCAGTTAACAGTGGAGGATCTAGTCACATTTCTCAGGCAACACAAACACATTCCACAAATACCAACCCACATGGCAGAGATTAGATGAGATAGGGGAGTTTGCTTGTTTTTTAGAATGAAATATATATATATGTTGATGATGAAGATGATGGTGTCTTTCTTTATGGCTGGTTGTTTGTTCAGGGTCACCACTGGAGGTGTGTTCACCAGCCTTGACATCACCGTCAACCAGCAGTCTCTCAGGTGTGTCTCCTCTGACAGAGTGTTCTGTTCAGCTCACGTGGAATAGTATTTTTGTTTTGGTAATATGTCACATGAGGAACAAAATGATCTCGACGTCCAGTTAAGATGTCCAGTGTGTGTCTTCATTTGTACAATAGGGCACAACACAACTCTGCATAAGGCTGATGCAGTGGTTTTCTGTACCGTGGACACATTTTGCTTTTGGGTATGTTTAGGGCAACATTAGACATTCTTTGGAAAATATCTAAACAATTGAAATTTTGAACAACTATTCATGTTCAACTAAAGACACAATGTTGGTGATCTCACTTTTCTTCAGCAACATCATCAGATAAACTACTACCATTAATATAATAAATTACATTCCCATCAGCCTTAGCTGTGTGTGATGCTTATTAGCAAATATTAGTGAATATTCAATTGACTAAGGTCAACATTATTCTTGCTAAATGTTAGCGTTAGCTTGATATTGTGTTTACTGGAGCCCTATTACATTCCGCTTTCTGGTGTCTGATTTAAATTTTGTATTGCAAACAAAAAGGCGGCTCTCCTCCTATCCACAGATAACATATAGTTGTACTTTCAATGGACATTGTTACTGTACTGTAGTGGTGGTCCTCATGTACACACTGAGGCCCTTTGTCAGCCTTTAACCATTTGGTGCTGACTATAAAAACAAAAAGTAAACAAGACAATCTATTTCAGTCATATTTATTTAGTGACTACGCCTCTCAGATCATTTCACACAATTTTCACACTTTATGCATCCTTGCCAACCCAGAAAAAATGTAAAAATAAAATGGTTCATATGATAAATAGTTGGAGTGAGCAGAATAAATCAGGTCAGAATAAAGGTCAGGATGAAATAACTTCAGGAACATTCAGCTTCACAGTGCTTTAGTACATCAGTAACTGTACTGGAGAATAATGGTGAATAGCATTTTCAGTACTAGTAACATAGAAACGTGCTACAAGTGCAGACGATCAACATTTCTGTGTCCCTAATAATATAATACAATATAACTATCTACAGTTCCTTGAATAAGTTTTCACACCCCTTGAACTTTTCTGCATTTTGTCGTGTTACAACCACAAATTTAAATGTATTTTATTAGGATATGTAATAGACCAACACAATGTAATGAAGTGGACGGAAAATGATACATGGTCCACAGAACAACAACATATGACATACACCATATAAATAACACAAACACACATTGAGTGATAATGAACACATTTGTTACGTTACGTTTGTAACTGGACTTACATGAGTTTACAAGAGTTTATGATCTGTTTTGCAGGTAACAAGAGGTTTAAGTGCCCTATGTGCTCTGTCATCTGCAGTGACAGCTTCTCTCTGCAGGAACATGTGGAACAGCATTTAGAGCCAGGAGCAGGTGGAGACACTATATTCATACATTCACCCATTTTTCTTTAATGTTCTTCTGTCTGATCTGTTGCACACTCCTTGGCTTAGACCTTTGGTCTACTTTTGTTGCTGTAGTGAGTCCTGGCTCAGACCTGAAGCTGGCCAGACAGCTTCAGCAGGAGGAGGAGCAGATGAGGAGGCAGGAGGAGGCCCAGCGAGAGAGAGAAGAGTTCAAGAAGCTGCAGGTCTGGACTCTATACATAGTCCATTAGTCTTTAGACTGTGATGTGATTTAGTTCTGTTTGTGATTCATATTGTAAAATTGTAGCACTATCATTGCCCTTCTGGGTACTTTTGATATCAGGTTCAAATATAGATATATATATATAGATATAGATATATCTATATCTATATAGATATAGATATAGATATATAGATATAGATATCTATATATATATAGATATATAGATATCTATAGATATATAGATATCTATATATCTATAGATATTCCATTGTCACCTGTGCACTGTCTACAGTGTGTGCTTCCTGTGTGCGTGTGTGATGCAGGAGCATGTTAGGTTTCAGTCTAACAACTTGACCATGTTCACTGTGCAGAGGCAGTTTGGCATGGACAGCAGAGGCGGCTACAGCAAACAGATGGAGAGGAATTTGGAGAGAGCTGTGGCCAGGGGCCTCATGGCCCCTGCAGAGTTTCACTGTAAAAGGGCTGAGATGATGGAGTCTCTGGCCTCAGGCGTTGATGATGGCAGAACCAGAACTCAGGGTATGTTGGTGCATGCCTGTAACACTGCAATGATTCAGAGTTTCTTTACTGGGTTCCTGTGTCCAACCACTGTGTTTTAAAACTAATTTAAGTTAACACTGGCAAGGTACAGAACTGGGAAATAAGTAGTTTAAATCAGAAGAACTAGGAACAAAATGTACAGTATGTCACAAAAGTGAGTACACCCCTCACATTTATGTAAATATTTTATTATATCTTTTCATGGGACAACACTGACGATATGACACTTTGACACAACTTGAAGTAGTCAGTCTACAGCTTGTATAACAGTGTAAATTTGCTGTCCCCTCAAAATAACTCAAAACACAGCCATTAATG
>JAUBNQ010000008.1:23813219-23823946 GCA_032353495.1 Ctenopoma kingsleyae | reverse complement strand
CTCTCTTGGGCATGGAGTTCACTAGAGCTTCACTGGTTGCCACTGGGATCCTCTTCCACTCCTCCATGACGACATCATGGAGCTGGTGGATCTTAGAGACCTTGCGCTCCTTCACCTTCCGTTTGAGGAAGATGTTTTGAGTTATTTTGAGGGTACAGCAAATTTACACTGTTATACAAGCTGTAGACTGACTACTTTACATTGCGTCAAAGTGTCATATCTTGTTGTTGTCCCATGAGAAGATATAATAAAATATTTACAAAAATGTGAGGGGTGTACTCACTTTTGTGACATACTGTAGTTCCTGATGTAAAGAGTCTTAGCACTGTGAGTAGTACATTCCTTTGGTTTGTATCAATATTACAACAACTTGGTTGTTAATGTTAAAATGCTGAGAGCAGTAGGGAAAAAACTTAAGTGAGCAGCCAGAGGGAGTAGCTTTCATTTTCCTTTTTCACCTCTGCATGTCTCTTTTTTTCATCTGTTAGATTCATTCAAACATCAGTCACTCCACACTGAATACAGAGAACAACAGCATCACTCTGTTGTCAAAACATGTCAAAAATGTTGCTTCTGTTGATGCAGACATGCATGTAAACTGCAAGTTGACTGGTCGGCGGAGGTATACACACAGTAATTCAGTATAAAATAATAACTATGTTTGAAATGGATGAGAGAACTAAAAGAACGATAAAAAATGAAGAACCATAACCAGAAAAGATTAACACCAACATAAATACTAAAGGTATGGGTGAAGAGGAACGGAGACAGAGCTGTCCTCTGTGGAGCAACTGTGCTGCAGACCAGTGTCAGACACACATTTCTGCAGCCGGACATACTGGGGGCGGCCAGTGAGATGGTCCATGTTCCAGGAAATCATGGGAGTGTCGACCAGCATGTTTTTTATATTTCTCTCCCAGCAGTGCAGGCTGGACGGTGTTGAATGCACTGGAGAAATCAAAAAACATAATCCTGACTGAGCCCCCAGGTTTGTCCAGGTGGGTGTAGGTACAATGGAGCAGATGAATGATGGCATTATCCACTCCAAGTTTGGGCTGGTAGGCAAACTGGAGGGGGTCAAGTGAAGGTTTGACCAGAGGTTGCAGGGACTCCAGGATCAGTTTCTCAAAAGCCTTCATGATGTGTGAGGTCAGAGCCACTGGTCTGTAGTCATTTAAGACACGGGGACGTGGTTTCTTAGTCACAGGAATCAGGCAGGACTTTTTCCACACCAGAGGTACTCTCTGCAGATGCAGGCTCAGATTGAAAATGTTCTGGAGAACACCACAGAGCTGGGGGCACAGGCTTTCAGACTACATCAGGCCCTGCAGCTTTTGTGGGGTGATTCCTGTTCAGCTCAGGTTAAGTTTAGGTTGGAAGCAATTAAATCAAACACTGAGCTCATAATAATCATGATGATTTTTGTCTGTCTGTTGTCACTGGAAGTACTTTTATCAGTTTTTTATCAGCTTTGTTCAGTATCAGTCTTGACATATTTCCAGGCCTCAGACTGCCTCATTAAAACAGTACAACAGGACTGTTGAGTTCACAGTGCTGCATATTTGTCTACTCCCCATTTTCATCCATGTCTTTATCCTGAACCGGTTCTTCAGCATTCCCTTCAACTCTCACATAATGTCCACTTAGTTAATCTCTGTCATTGTTATTAATTCACTTTGATCCAGCTGCCTACACAAACTACTGTCACATCTGCAGTTCAGACGATGTTAACACCTTTGTTTATGTCTAACATTGCTCCAGTAGAGAGAGTCACAACATAGGACGCCAGCTGATGTGGCAGTTAAATGAAAAGATAGGTCCAAAATTTCTAGTTTGTCTTAAATCAACAGTCAAGTGAGAGGTTTTTCATGCTGTAATCATCCCTTCTTTTTATACCATCGATAAATAATACCCTCAAGCCTTTACAATGCAAGTGATTCACTGTAACTTGATCTGAAAGAAACTGTATTTAAATCTGTATCTAAAGCTTCTAAGGCTTCAGAAATCTGAGGTCATTTAAGCAGGTGGATTTCTTCCAAAGTTCGTCTTTTAGTATAAAATTCTCAGCTGCAGTGCAAGGAAAGTAACAAAAAGCACTAAAAGGGCTGCAGCTTTGGAAGACATCCATTAAATATGACTAATTTGGAAGATTGAAGCTGTAAATTATCTTCAGATAAACTTACTAACAGAGGATGCATCACTGGGGGCCTGTATTACTGAGAGGAAAGTTAGAGGAAATAAGATCTGTTTTAGTGTTCCTATGGACCCCTAACTGTTTATGACAAACTTTAAAAATTGTGATCCTACCTGTTTTCACCTGACTGCTTTTCTGTGAAATTACTAAAAATAAGAATGCTCCAAAAATTAATAATAAAAATTCTCCTATTGGTTAGATTCAAAAACCTTTACAAGGGAATAACTCTGCACAGCTGACAGAGCTGTTCAAAGAGTCAGGGTCAATTCACTTGTCTTTATTTGAGTTTAGTCAAATACGTAAGTTGTTCAGACAGCTTTCTCATTGGTGTATTATCAGTGGATCCTGTTCAGCGTTACAAGACCATGATTCTGAAGACCGCAGCAGAACTTTGGGATGACGTCTCTCAGAACCTGCTACTCAATGTCTGTAAAGGAAAATTCCCTTGTGTTTTGTGTCATAATTATATTATTTCTGATTATTTTGCATCTATCACCATAGTATCTTCTCATACCTGCACTTTTTATGTAAATAATGCTATTTGTTTGTACTTCTGATTAGATGCTAACTGCATTTGTTCCTACTGTGCACGATTATCTTTAATCTGTGTCTGCAAATATGATCACCTGTCTGTCTAGGTGTGACCAGAGCATTATATGAATACTACCAGGCTGAATGCAGAGACTGCGTCCATGTGTGGCTGAGTGCTGATACAGACCATTACTGCTCCTCAGCAGGGGATAAAGGCTGGGGCTGTGGATACAGAAACTACCAGATGCTCCTCTCCTCTTTGCACAGAATAGACACTTATTCTTGCTCCCTACAAGGTGCACAATCATGCTGCATAACACCTTCTTTTCTAGAGCAGACTAACATAAGGAATTTGCTGTCATGTCATTTTGACTAAAAGACGTGCACAAACACGTTCTTCAGCATTCCCTCGACTCTCACAGAATGTTCTTTAGTTAATCCAGGTTATTGTCATTAACAGGTTAGAGTGTGTAACACTTGAAAAGTAGGCTGCTTAATGGTCTTATCTGTGTCATCAGTACTCGCATTCTTGTTACTGGAACCGTCTCGTGGCATCACATCACTTCCTTTTGCCATTTACAGTCAGGCCTGTATTTATGGATTTGGACAATGACACAGTTTTCATCCTATTGGATGTGTAGGCCACCACAGTGGATATGAAATGAAGATGTGTTTAAAGTGTAGACTGTCAGTTTTAAGGGTTTGATTTAAGCTATTGGATGAACTGTAATTTATGGGTTAAAAACTATTTGCACTAATTAACATAATTGTATATTAAATTGGCAGTCTTTATACCCGGTTGCAAATCTTTTGTAGTCAAAGACTGTCTGAAATTTGGAACCCATTAACCCTCAGGCATCACTATGTACATTTTTGTCCCCAGTGATACAAGAGGGTAGTAAATTAAGCTGATGCCTGAGGGTTAATGTCTGCAAGTAAAATGCAGCTGAGCTGGATTGACTTAGGTGATTGACTTGGCCATTTCTGAACATTTCCAGTTCCTGCTGAGAACAAAGTGAGCTAGCATGACAATTAACTCACTTACAAATACTAAGAATGATGCTCTCCTCCTCCAGAGAAGACAGTGCCTAATATCCCACGGGTGCAGAGTATGATTGAGGAGGCTTGGAAAGAAGGACTAGATCCTCAGGGAGCGTCCCACTTCAACCAGCGGCTGCAGGGAACACGAGCGTGGATTGGAGCCACTGAGATCTACTCCCTCCTCACCTCTCTGGGAATCAGGTGAGTAACTCTACACTCTGTCAGTGTGTTAAAGCCTCTGGGTGCATATTGTAACACAAGGAATTGGGCAGGAAGAATGAATAACATTCTCATGCTAGTCCAATCTAAGTGTAAAGTCATTCTTATCACCTGCCATATTGAATGATGTTACACTTCCTAAATGTTTAGAATTATGCTTGTAGGTAACTGTGGATCCATAGATCACCTTCAACATTTCTATGCTGTCTGAGCTAATTGCCAAACATTGCGACATGACATAGTGATTATGGTGTAATGCCATTTTAGCTGATAGCTTGAGTGTGCAAGTTACACAATGAACATTTAAAGAAAACTTTTATTTTAAGAAGAAGAATAAGAAAGTTAAGATTAGACACAAAAAATGACATTTTGTATTGATCATGACCTGCAATATTCAGTAGCAGCTACTGAGTGTTTCAACCTGCTGCTTCATTTCTGTTCACCTTTTATTTGTTACTTTACACTTTCTTAAATCTGGACCATGGGACATGAAATGTAATACTAAGTAATGCTTCAAGCTCGTACACAATGTGTTTTCAGTGCCCGCATCATCGACTTCCACCGGCCAATGGGCCCAGGTGACACCCACCCACAGCTGTTTGACTGGGTGAAACATTATTTCTGTCGGTCCAGCAGTAGTGGCAAATTGCCCCCCAGACTCATCCAGACCTCCCTGCCTCCACTTTACCTGCAGCACCAAGGTACACAAGAACAGCACCTATCACATTCTTTCATCAACCAGAATACCCACCCCCTTTAAATGTATTGGAATTCCAAAACCAGTTCATTTGTGTTTGCTCTACACTGAAGACGCGTAGGTTGTATTCAAGATGTATATAAGAGTAAAGTTGTTTAAAACTAGAGCCATTAAACAACATAGAACATAGCAGCTTTTTCAGAAAAAGGGAAAAAGAGCAAGCCATTTTGAATGAAGAGGGTCAATCAATCAAAGGCATAGGTCAAACACTGGTTAAAAAAAACAGCTGATGACAGATGCATTTAGAGGGCTTTAAAGAAAAATGCAGAAATTTCAGTGACATCACTAACAACCTCCACAGAGCAGAAGACTTTGTGAGCAGAAATAAAGAGGAATATAGCAGAAGATGGAAACCAAAATTAACCTCTACCAGTATAATGGAAGGCCCAGGCTGTGGAAGAAGAAAGGATCTGCTCATGATCCAACAATGGTGGAGGTATTGTCATGACTTGGACCTGCATGAGTGCTTCTGGAACAGGCTGACGAATCTTTATTGATATATAACTCATGACTTTAGCAGCATAATTATGTATGAGGTGTACAGAAACATTTAATTTACAGAGAAATGCATCAAAAACTGGGAGAAGCTGCATCGTGTATCTAGAAAATGATCCAAAACACTCAACAATGTTTTAGGCTTAGTCTTGACCCAACTGAACATGCATGTCACCTGCTGAAGAGGAGACTGAAGGGATAAAGCCCAAAAAGCATACAACAACTGAAGGAGGCTGTAATAAAAGCCTCAAAAAGCATGTCAAAACACGAAAGCAACATTAATCCTGGTGTGAGTAATGGGTTCGATGCAGTTATTGCAACTTTAATTTACGTTAAAATTAAAACTACTGTATCAGTTCCAATACTTTTGCTCACTTAAAATTCAGGTGATCGTTGCTGTTTTGTCGTTTAACGTATTGATGTGTAAAGACTAGGAAATAAAAGCTGAAATTCTGAACTGTCTTCTTACATTCATCTTCTGATCTTAACCTAAATGTCTTCAGTGTACAGTAAACACAAATGAATTGGCCTTATTCTTATTCCCTCTGTTGGAGGGAACTGTATCTGTATCTTTTTCACTGCCTCTGCTCAGGCTGATTCCAGCTCCTTCTTAAAAAGTGTTGTAAATAGATGTTTGATGCCGATAATCATCTCCTGGGTGGGACTAGTTTTAAAGATGGGTTTATGGTCTAATGTCAGGTGAAGGTAACTACAGTTTGTACACATAATGAAATAGTATGGTAACTCTGGTGTCATTATTCTGTTTGCAAAAAGATTCTAGTGTTTGTCTTTTTTGTACTATTGCCCGCTTTACATAAGCTGACAGAACTCATAATTTCTGATATCTCTTCTAATAACTATTCTGGAAGTTGATCATGGCAGATCATTCCTGATAACTTCACTTGGATGACTGAGAACCTTCACAGCCTAATAACTAATCTTACTCCATTTCAGACTTCCCAGACATGATATGTATCAAATGTTTGAGCTTGGTCATCACAGCGTCCACTTGTTAAGTAGTGAATGGTAAATGTTCTGCACTTATGAGCTTTTACACTGCGTCTCATTCAGCCATTCACACACACACACACACTGCAGAGCTGCAGCTCACCTGACACACTGGGGGCAACTTGAGGTTCAGTCGCCACAGTAGTGTAACTGCCTCGTCTTCAACTTTCAACTCTCTTCACCCCGTGTCCTGCTACAGGTCACAGCAGCTCCATAGTGGGCTTGGAGCAGAGGAAGAATGGGCGTCTGTGCCTCCTCATTCTGGATCCTGGTTTCTCAGTGCCAGACACAAGAAAGCTGTTGAGCAGGGACATCTCTACAGCTATCCGCCACATCAGGAAGTCCCCCTCCAACCTGAAGCACAAACAGTATCAAGTGGTGGCAGTACAGGGTGTGTTGTCTGCTGAGGCCAAACAGGTGAGCTGTCATAGAACACGGTCTCCTGTATGATCAGCAAAGTGAGGACTGGTAGAACTCTAGGACATTCTGACAAACTGAGGACAGTCCTCACTTTCTTGCACCTACTCAAAGGGCTGTTTGAGAGTTGATACTTGGTGTTTGAGATAAGATTAAGCTTAGGCATTTAGTTGTGAGTATTAGTGTACACTGCAAAAACAGTCCTATCCTAAATAAGCTATATATTCTTAATCATGTCATCATGTGAGCATATTTAGCTTGGCTAGAATTCCTAAAACTAGCATAATAATAATAATTGACACTTTATTGATCCCCTTGGGGAAATTCTTTGTGGACTGCCAGCAGAGCAGACTGACAAGGGTCTGTGTGTGTGTGTGTGTGTGTGTGTGTGTGTGTGTGTGAGAGATCCATGTGCATGTGAGAAACTGTGGAATGAGTGAGTCTAATTTTCCGGATCGAAGTCTTAGTCAAGAGCAGTGCCTTTTAACGCTTTTCCTTAATTTCACTGTCACCCGCTCCAAATGCACTCCTCTCTTGTTAATTGAACAGTGAGTCACAAGAGGTAGAATTTGCAGAGTATGATTTCTCCATAAATGTAAGTAAACGCACCATTGAACACTGGTCCTTTCTCCCTGGAGCCCTGACTCTGTGCGTGTGTGCGTGTGTGTGTGTGTGTATGTGTATACATGTAATGTTTATAATGCAGATCTCCGAGACATCACAGGAAATATAAATAATTTATTGGTGCTAAACCAAGTCCACACACACATAAAAAATAATTTTAATGGGATATTTTACTTTTAATGGGACAGGGCTACCAATTCTGCATTCAATTTGTTTTTGCGCTATTTTTTTGGCATATAACCTAGTGACCTCCGCCCCTAATAAAAAAAGGAAAAAGAACAATAAGAGCAGTTCCTTTGAACTCTTCTTCTCCAAGAAGAACAAAGCCACAAAAACTGGGTCTGTTCAACAAGCCGAAATTCCCATCAGTAACTGACAGAGAGATGCCAGAAGCTGTTACAGGAAACACCCAATGCATTGCAGAAGACTTTCAAGAATTAAATTGGAGTGTAACATATTTGTGGTAGCTGCTGAAGGAATCCACCACCAGGGTTGCGAAGCCAAGCCCCCAACAGCCTCAATGAGAGGTAGAGGTACTGAATAATTTGACATTTGGCCCAATTAATTAGTCACATAAAGCACACAGCAACAGAATATCAAGTAAGTAAAGGGAGCTACACCACTTGCTATGTTCAGCATACAGAGTAATGTCTCCTCCTCTGTCTCAATTGGCAGAGAAGCGTCTGTGCCCGTGTGTTTATAGCCCAGAATATCATTCACATTTTTCAAATGAGTCAAGAGTTGTATTCAACTGCATTTTTCTGTTGTCGTGTTTGGGAGACATTCAGTTTTTGTTCGGTACAGTCATTTGTATTATGCTGTGTGTGCGTGTGCGTCTGTGTTTGTGTTGTGCACAGCAGGTCACAGTTCTCTTAATAGCAGTTATGTGAAACATAGAGCAGCACGTTCTGTCTGACTGACAGCACTCACACTTAATGAGAATCTATCAAAACAGACGAACAAACTATAATTTAAAATATGAACAAATATCACTGGATTCTTCAAATGAGAAGTTGAAGAAAATAATCCTGTTCCTCAGCTGGGTTATTACACAAACCAGCATTGTAGCTTGTTACTGGTTCAATCTTGATTAATATTAGATGGAATAAAAAAAATAAAAAGTTAGATATATTTTCTTGAATTTTGATTATTCTTTTAACACAAAACATGCTTGACAAGATAAATTCTCTTTTTTGAAAGAAAATAAGAATTCTATCCTAGAAACAATCTAGAAACCTTTTAGCAGTGTAAGGAGCTAGCGAATAAGGTCAATGAATGTCCTCCCTCTGATGGCTGGGTGTGTGAGTGAGTGTGCAGCGGGTCGCTGATTAGCTGACAGTTCTGCTGAGGTTTAGGGAGAAATGTGTTGACAGCAGAAGACTGAACCTTGTCCTGTTGCTCTTCCTGTGTTATTCTTTCAATGTATGTTGTCAAGACCTTTTAGGGTTTCATAGTCCTTGAATTTAAAGTATGTTTAAACATTATTAGTGTGCATACTAGAGACTACATACTACTACTACTACTACTACTACTACTACTACTACTACTGCATACTATATTAAATCATTAGTATTTTTCTATCTGTATATTAGCACACTGTTGTTTGTATTTACAGATTAGCATCTTGAACTCCCAGACACTGCGTGCTGAGAGGATCCCATGAACAGATCTCCTCTATCTTTTCTCTTTTTACTGTAAACATACATTTGATTTCTATTTGCTAATAAATATACAAATATACTGAAATAAACTGTCTACCCTCCATGCTTTCACTTGTTTACAGTTAACAGTTAGAGGTTAATATGTGAGCAAGGAAGTGGAACGGAACGACCTAGACCTAGAAACATGCAGAGTCCTGATACACACACACACACACACAACACTTTGAGAGTCACACTGTGGAAGTGAAAATACAGTGAACAGTTTGAGCTACAAGGCAGAGGTAGAAATGAAAAACACTAAATATTTGATGCCATCACTGATTTAATTTGTTTCCTGTGATACAAGTCAGCACACAGTAGTCATCTGTTGATGAGGTCATATAGGAATTTGACCACAGATTAAATACCATAAAGAGTTACTTTGGTTTCATAAAAAGAAAACTAACCTTAAGGGGCAAAGACCAGAAATTGTGTTGCATTTGTCTATCAGTCAGGAAGTTGATCATTAACTAAACAGGGTGTGCTGAGATTCCATACCATACCACTTTATTTATAAAGCACATTTAACACAGCGACCAAAGTGCTGTACACTTTAAAAACACTTTATCAGATTTATTAGAATCTGATAAACATACATTCGCCTCCAAACGTATTGGAAGGACAAGGGCTTTTCTTGCTGTACACCGAAGACATTTGGGTTTAAGATCAAATGATGAACATGAAATCAAAGTTTTGAATTCCAGTTTTTATTTGATGCTGTGTGTATGTTGATTCATACAACACATAATGTAGCATATTTTGTATGAGATTATCCAAATATGGAGTCAGCAAAAGTATTGGAAATGTAAGTCAATAAAATTTAGTATTGTCCAGTTTGTCCCTGCCTCTTGCCCAATGACAGCACCACCGCAACTCTTAAGAGGAAAAGTGGTTAGATGAATGGAGAAATGGAGGAAAACAATTTTCTTCTTTTGATTAGTTTTTCCAGACTTTTACCACAGCCTCCTTCAGTTGTTGTTCATTTTTAATTTTAATTCCTTCTTCAGTAGAAGTAGTGCATGTTCAGTCAGGTTAAAGTCTGGTCATCAGTTTAAAACCTTCCACGTTTTCACTCTGAAGTGTTATGTTGCTGTATGAGTGTTTTGGATAATGCTTCATGATGACGCTTCTCTTCTAGTTTTGATGCATTTCTCTATAAACAGAATGAGTTGAAATGAAATTGTGTTGTGTGGAGTTACCATGTTCTCTCTTTATCTGTGTGGGTTTTCTCTGGGTACTCCAGCTTCCTCTCACAGTCCAAACACATGCAGGTAGGTTAACTGGTGACTCTAAATTGCCCATAGGTGTGAGTGTGAATGCCCAGCTCTCGCAGTGCTTCTGTCATTGGCTGTTGTTTTGCTTATGTGTGTGTTGCTCAGTACACCAAAGGTTTGTTTTCTTTGTCAAGATGTAAAACATTGTTGTGTTATCAGGTTCAAATTGTCTTGCTTTTCTCCCATGAACAGTTCTTTGGTTTTCATTCTGATTTATGCATTTTAAGCACAAATACAGTCTTGACAGGAAAATCCAAAGGCTGAAACCAAGAGAAGAACTAGTTATTATTTGATATATAAATAATATTTGTAGAAAACCCAACAATCCCACTTGAGCAAGCACTGGGCAACAGTGGAGAGAAAAAACTCCCTTTAACGGAAGAAACCTAAAGCAGAGCCAGGCTCAGGGTGGGCGGCCATCTGCCTCGACCGGTTGGGGTGAGTGGACAGAGGAGAGAGAAAAGAAC
>JAUBNQ010000008.1:23784288-23797754 GCA_032353495.1 Ctenopoma kingsleyae | reverse complement strand
CAGTGCTGAAAAGAAACCTGGGGTTGTTCTTATTTGCCTCAATTAATGAGGAATAATATGTGGTTCTAGCTTTACAGTGGGCTTTTTTATACGTTAGTAAACTATCTTTCCAGGCTAAGCAAGATTCATCTGAATTTGTGTGGCACCACCTCCTTTCAAGCTTTTGTGAAGTCTGCTTTAAGCTACGGATTTGGGAACTGTACCAAGGAGCTAACCTCTTCTGATTAACTACCTTCTTTTTCAGAGGGGCAACAGTATCAAGTATAGTGCGCAGTGACGCTGCAGCATTGTCAACAATATTATCAACCTGTACAGGAGTAAAGTTAGGATGATTGTCCTCTGTGTAGGTACATAAACACATTCAACATAGCTGTCCTCCATCTGACTCACATGGCTCCACACCTCAGATACAGACTGGATTTACAACCAAATCAGAAGTAGAAATCATATTCACAGTAGGTTTATCTGCTCACAGCTGCAGCATAAAGGGCCACTCCAGCAATTCTGTTACACTTGAATAAAGTGTAGAGAGAATGATTAGAAAAAAATGGTCCAAATTGGCCTAGAAGGGAGTACATATTGTTTGGTCCCTAGTATTTCCACTCACCACAACTGGTTGCGGCAGATGGCCGCCCATCCTGAACAAGTGTTTGAGGTTTCTTCTGTTAAAGGGAGTTTTTCCTCTCTGTTGTCACCTAGTGATGCTCAAGTGGGACTGTTGGATTTTCCACATAACACTCTCTCTCTATATATATATTATATTCTGTAAGTTCTTGAACCTTACACTGTTAAGTGCATTGAGATGACTACTGCTGTGATTCAGGTGTGTGTCTCTTACCTGTGACTGGGCCCTGAACATCAGCAACAGATCCATGCGCTCATCATTAGATAGCTGGGACCGGCCACAGGGCACTCGAGCCAGCTCCTCACGACACTTCCTTGTCTTGTTGTTACAGAACAGATCCACCACCAGGTTATCATCAAGACCACTGACTGCACACTCATAAAATGTCCCATTGAGCAGAGCCACAGAGAGCCACATTACAGGTGCCACACAAGCCCCAGTTAGAACGCTTATGAACACTGTAGTGCAGCCAAAGCAGTTCCAATGGGGGCACAGCTTCACGGGATTGTTGCAGCAGCCAGTGTAGAGCCTCCACAACCTGTTACTGAAGAAAAGACCAAAGACCATAAGCACTGCAGCAGGGCCCAGCAGGAAAGTCATCCCGTAGGCGAAGTTCTGGTCTTTATTGCAGGGACACTGAAAGGAGACCACAGAGAAGATTCGCTCTCCTCCAATAGTCATGAGAGCCATGAAACTGTAGCCAATGGTGGTTTTTTGGTTCATGAAGAAGCGCAGGATAGTCTGGAAGTTATCCATGGTGTCAGTCACAAGGTTTCACACACACTTTAAAAAGAATCAAGTTGAGTGAAAGATAACAACAGAAAGTGAAAAGTGAAAGAGCTGAATGTCTGTGCAGCCTGCAGTCATTCCCTGTCCACTGTTCATTCACAGTACAAGACAAAACACATCTGCCAAGCCTGTCTGTGCCCCACCCTTTAACTAAAGGAGGAGCCTTTAGTCAGTCTGGTGCTTCCTCCACCCACTGGCTCTTCACAAAGCAAAGTCCCTGTTTCAGTGACATAAGGCTATTCCTGCCCTTTATGCCCTCATTTACATGCCCTCCTCCCCAGCTCTAACTGTTTTGAGGTACTATCTGCAAAAATCCTGCTGATCTAGTTTTTTCTGGTCTGTTGCAGTTGACACTGATGCAACGTGGAAAGCAAAAAAACAAGAAAAGAAAAACACCCACACACACAAAAAGGGAAGTGCCATGCTTGTGTATCCATTGACAGCAGTTAAAAGTAACTATTTGAATTCTGTCTCTTCACACTGTAATTCTGCATGTCAACATTTTCAATGTGGAATGACAGAACATGCAGAGAGGACAGACACACAAATAGTAAATCATGCATAGTGACTGTATGCATTTGCTCTGCTGCATCAAGGGTGTGTTGTTGAGGCCATCGTTACAGCAGAGAGTACATCCTGTTGATGGTTTTCGCTTCAATTCCCACAACACTCGCTGCTTAGTAACACTGAGTACATGATACAGGAAGCTGTGAAACATCCTCTGCATGAGCCCCTACATGAAGCAAGTCAGTATCTGCTGCTAGTAGTATTATAGACAAATTAAACATACACACCTCTTTCTCCAGGTTGCTGGAGTGGTTAGTGATGGTGGTGATGCTGAGCATAATGAGGTTACATTTCACATTATCCACGTTCATACAAAAAAGGTTTGTAGCACTTCTGTGAAGCAGTTATTTGGTTATTTGGGAAGCCTCTATGGTCTACTTAAAGAGTTAGTTCACCCATTTTCATCTCGGCTCTACTTTGGAGAGTACAACTTTATAAATGGTAGTAAACTACCCTTAAAATCTCTCCCTGCTTCTAGCTGAAACATTGCTCCAGGTGATGTCATGTGGAGGAGTTCTGCAGGAGCAGGTAATCTAAGACTACAACGTCAGTGAAATAAACATTTTTCACAGCATTTTGAATTGAAAAACTCCTTCATATGATGTAATCTGGAGGAGTTTTTCAGGGAATCAGAGTCATTTTTTAACATACACCAGTTAAGACAGAGGGAAGTTTAATATATTTCATATACATGTACTCCGACCAAAATCAAATCATAGGGAATGAATTGAACATTGGTGAAGAAAATTCATTCTACTTTAAGAACAAAATAGGAAGTGATTCCTGAGGGAGCCTCCGCCCATACAAAGCACAGGTTCAATGCTTTCTTCAGTGAGTGGTTACATACTGCTGGTTCACAGAACTCTGCCTTCATCCACAAACTGAAGAACAGCAGGGGTGTTGTCATAGCTCTCGGTTGACTTGACTGAGAGCCCCCTTTTCATCTCACCATCAGACACGTGGAAGTTCTCCACATATTGGTGCAACGTGCTATAGTACTGGTCTTTGGTGCTAAACTTGTAAAGGGTGGAGATCTTCTGCCAGTCATTGCTGGTTGGGGTGATGATGTGGGCAGGTTCTGTCTGTTTAAAGAAACTCATCAGATTCCTCTCTGCAAGCTCTTTGGCGTGTTTAGTCGTGTATGAATCCATCACGTCGCTCTCCTCCTGAACATATGCCCTCCAGAACTTGAGCTGCAGGTAGCTGATGGGGGAGGTGCATCGAGCCATACAGGTCAGCAGCAGGCTGGATAACATGATGGACGCGATGAGCAGCCATCCCAGAATCTGTGATCACCATCAACACACAGTATGGATTAATGTTTTACAGAGGGTGAATTAAAATAATTTTAAACACGTTGTTATTTGACCCACAGTAAAAGATCAAAGGAAAGGAAAGAAAACCACCTGACTTTCACTACTGAATTACTGTGAGGGTTTGTCAGTGCATCAAACTCATGTGGCTCCATGTGGTGTGGTGTTTTTCTCTGACTACAGGAAGTGTTTTGTTGGGTATAAAGTTGAAACAAGACTTTTATACACAAACAGAAAGTGCTTGATAGTGGAGGTTCTTTGCACCAGAGTAACTATGTCAAGTCAATATGTTGAATGAACATGAAAACCCTCAAACACTGGATCTGAACTCACATTAGAAATAATACACTGTAGAGAAATAGACATTTGGATGATCAGCTCAAATGGCAAAATTTGATAACCTTGGTTAAAAAGGGGAGGGTGGGGCGGGCCGGGGAGGGCTGAGAGATTTCATTGAATTAGCCCAATGTCCTTCAAGAAAATCAACCAATGGGATGTCGCGGTCGATAAAAAATATTTATAATATACTTTTTGGGTAAATTATGACAGCCCCGACCCATAAATGTGTGTATGCCCACCAATGCCCGGTACTCCAGATGGCCAGTCCATTCCTGTCAAGGTGTCTTTGGACAAGACACTGAAAACCCATAGTAGCTCCAGTACTCCCTAACCTCCAGTATAGTAAGTACTATATGGCAGCTGTCCAATAACAATTTCCCCAAGGGGATCAATAAAGATCAATATACTACTTCTTATTATATATACTTTGTTCTTTCTATATATACACTTTGTGAAACAGCATCTCTTGAAATAATATTGGAAGAATAGTGTTTCAGGAGAATAAGCAGAATAAGAACACGTGGTCACTGACCTGAGACTGAGCTTTCAGGGTGAGCAGAACATCCTGTCTGTCAGCCTCTGGTACACTGCCTCTCCGACAGGGGAACCTATAGAGCTCCTTCTCACATTGCTCCTGAGACGTCGTATCTCCACACAGATGCTTGTTGAAAGTGCTCACATTGGTCCCGGTCATTGCACACTCGTAGTAGTTCCCGTTCAGCAGGGCCACAGCTATCCAACTGGAAGGCGCCACCAGAGCTGTAGTGCTAATCTGGAACAGGATTGTCCCAGTGGCTACCAGCTTCCTCCATCTGCACAGCTTGGCCCTGCGCTGGCACACACCTGTCAACAGCTTCCACGTCTTCTTACTCAAGATGTAACCCAGAAGCAGCAGAGCCAGAGCAGGCACCAGCAGGAACACCAGGCCATAGAGGAAGTTCAGCTCACTGCAGGGACACTTGAACACCGTTGAGGAGAAGATCTGCTCCCCCCCTGCTGTCAGCAATGCGACAAACCCAACACCAAGGTTGGTCTGTTTGTTGGCAATATTCAGAACTGCGTTAAACTTCTCCATCTCTGACTGCTGTGAGACCGAGGCTGTTTTAAACTGTTTTCGCACTTTCACTTCCAGCTTTTTATGTCTGTCTTTCATCACCAGTGGATATCCTGCACCCCACCTCCTTACAAAACCACCAGCAGCAGCCACAGATACTACTCATTGTTGTTTACACCCACTGCTATAACATAAATCACCAGTCTCAGTGGAGAATTTTAACAGTTTTTGGTCCCCCACACTGACTAATGACTACATTTGATGAATAATAATGACATGAAAAGTTAAATTCCGTACACATTTTGAATGAAAGTGAACAAATAAAACAAGCAGCAGTCTTTACAACTTGGTTATCACAGGGTAAAAGTGAGGTACTCTTTTGAAAAAACAAGCTAGTCAGAGGGTGATATCTAGATTGTGAGAGTTATATTTTAGTAATAATAAGGGTATATTAGGAAGTAATATATTGATAACTACAGGGATTATTAAACATAATAAAAAAATTTTATGGCCTATTTTTAGACAGTGGTGAGATGGTGAGAGAGGAGAGAGAAGAGAAAGAGAAACTCAGGATGCAACATACCACAATTGAGAAGTTGCGAGATTTAAAGAAGATGGAAGAAATGAGACAGAAACTGATTCAGGACCAGCAGGAGGTCATGTGACAATGACACATAGACTGAAATGCAGAAACTGTTCTAATCAGTCTGACATTCCATAACTGAAAGCATTGCTGATAAAGCAAATTAACTGAACCACCAAGTTGTATTTACAAACCTGGAAAGTACTGTAAATATACACTAACAGTCAAAGGTTTGGACACACATAGGCTTTACCATCTTTTCCATGAAAAGATGCATGTCTTTAGCTGTGTTACCATCATTGCAAAAATGATTTTATAATGATCAGTTATCCTCTTAATTTAATAAAACTCCATTAGCAAACATAATGTGCTATTGGTAGACAATACTAATGTTTGATGATTATAGGCCTCTGTATGTTTATGTAAATATTCCTTTAAAAGACTGTTTCTATATGCAATAGTCATTTTTAATATTAACAATGTCTACACTGTATTTCAGATTAGAATTTCATGTTAAAAAATCTGCTTTTTGAAAAACGTTTGCCTGGTAGTAGGTCTATATATTGAAGAACTGGCTTTTAAGATGCTAAATGGTAAACATTAGTTATCAAGGACAGGCCACGGTACTAAAGGGTTGTGACTATTACTTATTTTTTTTCCAGGAATCTACTCCCGAGTCATGGGATCTAACAATAACTCTTCCCGAACAATTAACCTGTCATCTCCCTAGCACGTTCACAACAGCAGGGGGCGGTGTTGCCTTATAACACGTTGGCTGCAAACTGTCGGTAACCAGCAAAGAAGAAGCTGTTTTAGAGCGTACCAGACAGGTTCGGCTATCTATATTAGGTAGGGTGAAACACTGGAAATTAGGTTTTGTGTCTTTAATTTTAACGATTCCTTTTCCGGTCAGCAGAGTTCAGTTGGATCTACTCCCAAATATAAATAAAGGATTTTTAACTGTATCTGAAAAGACCCCAAAATGGCAGAAAATACAGGTGAGTGTATCAGCTAACGCTAGCTCGGTAGCTAGTTATGAGTAAATTGAGCTAGCACTAACTCATTAAATAGATGCGATTTTAATGCAGTTTTTCATATTAGTATCTGGTAATTCTTATGTAACACTCAGTTTTATTTATTCTGGTTATACTGCGCCCTCTAGCCTCAGCACTCACTGATAATGCCTGCTCCAGTTAACGTTAGCCTAGCCGCAATGCATGTTGCCTGATATCACGTTCAGCAAAGCTTCAATCAAAAAAGTTGCATTCAAGATTGTTTCTTACTGTTCGAATATAAAATAACATGCCTCGGGACGTACGGTTTTAACGTCGGCAGCGAGTTTTGTTTAATTCGGTGTGCATATCATTCACCAAGCAGTAAGATTTTTTCACCTTAATCTCAAACGGTTTATGGCAACAGCGAGTAGCAGGGTCAACTATCTCCTCCATAGAGATGTTCACATATCTCAAATGAGTCCGTACGGCCATAAAATATACGATTTTTGAATCGAGCTCTGACAAATTCGGCAAACTCAAGATGATTTCACCAGCATGACAGTGAATTAAACGAAATCCAGTGGTCACCATTTCTTAGTCCACTACAGCAGAAGATGTGGTGGAATGGAAAATCTATCTGCAGCATGAATGTGCACTCAACAGCATAGAGGACAGTCTTCTAAGAATGTTACCAGACTTTGTTCAGTCCATACCTTGAAGAATTTAGACTAAGAGCAAGAGGGAGAGAGAGGTCCTAACGAGCATCAGAAAGGTGTACCTAAAGTGAACTTCTAGTGTAGCTTCTCTAACACTTAACTTTTTTCTCTTTTTTTCCATTTTAATCAGAACAAAATGAACCAAAGCACGATGGCTCATCATCCCCAGGAATGACAGACCAAGAGAAAGAAATTGCAGCCAGCGCATATGAAGCGTTTTTGGTAAATCATTTCCATGCTTTCCTTACATGTTGTAACATCTTAACACAAGGGCTGGTCCATGAAACCATCCCGTTATTACAGAGAAATTCTAATGACAAGAATGGTTAACTGACGAGTAATCCTTCAAAATTGTAGTTGTTGTGTATCAGGGTCAAACTCACTATCACAATCAGGCTTCAGCAACCAGGTCACACAGGTGACACACAGGGCCAAAAGTGGAGAAAAAAGAACATTGACACGTTATTGGAAACATAAAAACAAGCGAGTGAGGAGAATTGGACAGCTGAACAAGATGATGAAATTGTCATTCAACATTGGTGTTTTTGAATATTTTGTTGTTCTGTCTGGTTTCTAAAGCTGGATAAACAGCAGAACAATATCTCTTGCAAAATATTCAGGTGGCCTTGTCAACAGAGACAGAAAACAGAACAAAAGCTAACGTTACCATCACAGTATACAAAAAGTCTTTACTGTCTAACAGTAGGACCAGCAGCCAGGCTAAAACCAAACAAGCGTCTGGTGGTATGTTAGTTCAAACCCCAGCATCAGAGGCTCATGTCTACCTTTTCAGTTATGTATGTTGTAACCCCTCACTCTGTTCCACAGAGCACACACATTGCAACCACACTGTTTTCACATTGCCATTAATTCTCACTATAGAAGCTAATTTGGATTCATCTGTAGCTGTTTGTGTGATTTAAAAACTACATTGAGCACCTCTTTAAGAACAAAATATGTTCTGAAATATTTATGACCTAAGGCCTGGAGCTCAGAGCCAAAGGCAGGGAAGGAAAGTTAAAACGAGTTCAAACAAACTAACATGTTGATGCTTTAGTTCTTTTCATGGGCTTTGTTGGCAGGAAGAACAATATAGAATGACACTAGAGTTGTCATTTAAAAACAGATTAGGGAGATAAATTGTTGCATTGGCTGGAAACCTCATATCTTTTACACTAACATCTTATTATTGTGTCTGAGGTGAGTATGATCTCCTGTGTATATTGGGCTTTTTATATAGTTGTTTTCAGAATATGATGTATTCAGCATATTGAATACAGTGACGTCAGTAGTTTTCAGTGACCCCTTCATACACATGTCCATGCTGTATTCATTGACTTTTCATAAATGCTATTTGCAAGCACTGCTACATAGATCACTTTAATAACAGCACTATGTTTCAACAATGGTTTTCACTCAACCATTGCTCATAAATAGGCCAAAAGTCCAGAATTTGTTTTGATTAATGAAACACAAGAAGAAATTCTCATGTTGTAGACTGTATGTTTTGAATTGAGTGAAATGGGTTCCCGCATTTCTCACAGGCTGGGAAATACGACGAGTCTCTTAAACACCTTGAAGCCGTACAGCAGCTCAACAAAGAGGACTACAAGATCACCATGAATAAAGCTGTTGTAGAGTTTTATAAAAGCGGTCAGACTACCACAGGGACTCTGAAGCAGACCCTAGTAGCAATGAAAAACCAGGTAATGCCAGAATTGTGGGGCACAGCATTTCCTCATGGTTTCAGGTAATGATGAATGTGTTTTTGGTTCTGGTAAAAGTTCTAAAAAACAGTACTTTGCGTTTATCTTTCAGGTTCATACATCAGCAGAGGATGTTGATGGGTTGGATGATGTTGAAAACAGTTTGCTGTATTATAACCAAGCAATCATCCACTATCACATGCGGCAGTACGCTGAAGCCATTTCTATAGGAGAGAAACTCTACCAGTTTCTGGAACCATTTGGTATGTTCCCGTGTCTTTTAAAAGATTTAAATAAAACTCCAAACCACCATAAATAAGACACCAGATGAGGAAATTAGAAAATTGTATAATCATAGTCACACAATAGCACCCAAAGGTGCTGTTTAGTGGCAACTGGACTGCTTTAAAGTTAATTAAAGATGCAATTTTGTGCACATTTGTGCCATCATTTTGTTTTGCCATGCAGTCATTGTGTTATTTGTCCTAGAAGAGAAGTTTGCTCAGGCGGTGTGCTTTCTGCTGGTGGATCTGTACCTGCTCACCTTCCAGCCAGAGAAGGCCCTCCATCTACTGGCTGTACTGGATAAACTCTCTGTACAAGGAAGCAACAAGAACGGAAAAGCAGAGGTAGCTCACTTTATTTCATCATCACTGTCACTTGAATGGTTAGGAATCATTTTGTTTAGTTCCGGTATGTGATTTGTCTGAAACTCTTAAGTGAATATGTTCTCCCTGTCAAGATGTAAGTTAAATCAAAACATACAGTTAAGTGTTTGAGTGCTTGATTCCAGAGCAACAGTTCCAACAAAGACGGAGCAAACCAGAAGGCAGAGTTCACAGCCATGATTGAGGCAGCCAAATCAAAGATGCACCAGGCAAGAGCTGTGTTCACAGACTATCACCTACACTGTCTCTGTCTGACCCTCCCTCTCTTGTGGACTTGGTCTAACTGCCTTTTCCTTTATAGTACAAAGTGCGAGCTTACATTCAGATGAAATCCTCCAAGGCCTGTAAAAGAGAGATCAAATCAGTGATGAACACAGCGGGGAATGTGAGTCTCAGTGCTAAATCATCACACTGTTCAGTTAAAGTCTGGGGATATAATGGACAGTATAGGACATACATGGGGTGCCAAATTGGGATAGGGTTCAAGAAAACATCCTGGTTCTATCTCTGACCTGTTTCCTGTCCCCTCCATCAGTCTGCACCCTCACTCTTCCTTAAGAGTAACTTTGAGTACCTGAGGGGAAACTACCGGAAAGCAGTAAAACTATTGAACAGCTCCAACATCGCAGAGCATCCCGGGCCCATTAAGACAGGTGATTATAACTGTACCTCTTAGTACTGATGTAAGCCTGATGTCAAAAAACTTTACAGTTAGCTTTGGTTTGGCTCATCCTGGATAAGACTGTTAAGACTGATAAGACTGACACTGTCATTACTGGCTAAAAGCTGCTTCCAAACATTTAAATATCTTTAGCAGTGACCTTTTTGCTTTGTGTTATGCTAGTTCATGGATTGTACATGTGTCCTAACTTGTCTCTTTCAGGTGAATGTGTTCGATGTATGTTCTGGAACAATCTGGGCTGCATTCACTTTGCAATGGGGAAACATAACCTAGGCATTTTCTACTTCAAGAAGGCTCTGCAAGAGAATGACCATACCTGCGCACAGCTAGGAGACGGCAGCAACGGCCAATGTAGGTTTAGCCTCTCTTCTCATCGTATCAGAACAACTTTCTAGAGAAACATTCAAGCTCACATTTCTCTGTAGTGGGATCACTCCATGCTGTTGACAGTTTGGTTTTAATTTGTTACACATCTTATTGATCATAGTTTGTGACATGTAAAGAATTTAGTGGATTACTGTGTCTAACAAATTCTTCTTCAAAGTTACTCTTTTTTTCCCTGAATATAATCTTTTAATTGCATTCACCCAAAATTGGGTTGGGTGGATGCAGAAATGGGCAGAATAAAAATCAAAACCAAACTACTGACCATCAGGGGGAGGTCAGAAAATGTGTTTTTTTGTGTGCATGAAGTGACTTTGAAAGTCTCATGGCTAAAACCCACACAGATGTGGATTGTAGAATAACAGAAGAAAACAGATTGGACAAAAGAAAATGCTCTTTTTCTAACTACACATATTATCGATGCTGCCTTAGAAAAGTGAGCAGGACTGGAAGATCACCCCCCCTCAGGATATTCTAAAAAAGAGAGATCTCTGTGATATTATTTTAAATAAAAAATGCATTTTTATGTGGGATCCCAGTAGTAACCAGTGCCTTTCTTCTTTTGTTATTTTTATTCTCCAGCTAAGAAGTTCACAGGCATCCCCATGTGTGCTCTACTAGCAAACAAGCGCTATGAGCTGCTGTATAACTGTGGTATTCAGCTGCTGCACATCGGCAGGCCTCTGGCAGCGTTTGAGTGTTTGATGGAGGCGGTTCAGGTTTACCACTCTAACCCCCGACTATGGTTACGGCTTGCAGAGTGCTGCATCTCTGCCAACAAAGGGGTATGATTTAACAGATTATGATGCTGATTTCAGTTTGGCTTTGTTTCCTGTTGAGTCATTTTTGAGAAGTTTGACTAATTAAAAATTTCCTTTTAGCATATTTAAATTAATTTCATATTTTATTTTTTCAATATTATTATCTGTAGTTAAATAAGAACCTTTGAGTCGAGTAGAAGAACTTGGTTATGTTCTGGATGAAGGAACACTAAAGAGATGTTTCGGTAAAGAAGAACAGAAAAACGCAAACGGCTGCTTCAAGGTCTGTGTTAATGTTTCCAGGGTTTGGAGCAGGAGAGTAAAGGTTTACCTTGTAAAAAAGGTATAGTGCAGTCTGTTGTCGGGCAGGGCTACCATCGCAAGATTGTCCTGGCATCCCAGTCCACGCAGAACACCATCTACAGGTCAGTAGATTAGTCCACCTTCCATGCCTGAACCAGTCAAAATACTCATTTGGAAGTATGCATGTTAGTGTTTGAAGGCCAGAGCTGTTTGAAAGAGAACTGATTACCAGGTGCTGCTACTTTCATTTTCAAAATAGGAGAACTGTCTTCTGTGTAAACTTAAAATATAAATAAAATCAATCAATCAATCAATCAATCAATGACAGGGACATTCCAGTGATGCAGTAGCCAATAAACATGCAAGCACACAGAGACAAAAGAAGAATAATAGTGTGGATAATCTGAAAAACTGTGCTGTAAGGTGCAGGATTGTCCGTTGAATGTACCTTAGACTTTGTTAGATGGCGTGTACTGTATGATACGGATGTAGTACAGAGTGTGCACTATATGTCAATCTACAGAGACCAGAATTATACAGCACCTGTAACATACACATGTATGTCAAATAAACAAAAAGTTCAGCAATATAACATTAGCACCATGATGGGGAGGAAAAATAGAGAAGGATCCAACTTCATACTAACATGAAATGTTAGCCGTGCTGTTGTGTGTTAAAGAACGCATCGCAAGTTAGCTGTACTATGTTTATCCCTAGCCTCTCCTACAGGCTAACATTACCTGCACTTTACATTTGAATGGTGTATGAACAATGTTTCAAAACAGTAGATTACAACTACTATAGCAGAGAAACCTGTGTGTATTCAAATCTGATTCAATAAAAGGGGAAAGAAAAAATGGCACCTGTCCTGCATAGGAACCTTAGCCTGGTTTCCAGTGTGTTTCCGGCTCTCTAACACAGCTATGGTATCACTAAACTATGTTAGGGTTTTTTTTTCTTTATAAAGGAAAAGTTCAATTTGCTCAAGTGTAAGATCACCATCAATCATATATCATATCATATATATCTCAATCATATGTTTGTGTGTCTGTGTGTTTGTACAGTGAGGGCCAGTCAGCAGCTATCCCAGTAGCCAGTATGGAGTTTGCAGCAATCTGCCTGAGGAACGCTCTGCTGTTGCTGCCGGAACACCAGCACCAGGACACCAAGACAGAGAATGGCTCCAAGAGCTCCAGTCAGTCAGGAAGTACTGAGAGCGGCAGTGAAAACAGTGATGCCTGCAGGTTAGTGCGCATGTGCTGGTAAAAACTCAGACTTTCCCAGGTGCATGCTGGTCCTACATGCATACCTGCTCACCTATTGAACCACAGGTGCCTATGATGCTTGGGTCTGGGACTGTAAAGTGTCATGTACATCGTGTGTGCTCTAAAGGATGAAAACATATTAGTGGTATTGTCTATGTGGGACACAATTTACAGTGCTCCCTGTCAGACTTGAAATTAACTAAATATCTATACTATAACTATAATATACACTCCAGAATTCCTCTGACCTGTGTTGTCTGTCATAGTTTGTGACATGTAAAGAGCTCAGTGGATTACTGTCTAACAAATTAAGTTATTTTATTTTTTCAATTCAATTCACCCAAAGTTGGGTTGGGTAGAAGATCATGAATATAAAATATAATACGGCCACTGTAAGTAAATATACATTGTAATTTTTAAAAATAATAAAATTAATTAAAAATTATTAAAAATGTTATTGATTTAGTCAGGAAGTACTTCCTGTCTACGTCAAGCCCATAATATCATCAAAGACCCCATATACCCCAACCATGGAATGTTCTCTCTCCTCCCATCAGGGAGACAGTACCGGAGCCTCAGGTCTCGGACCAGCAGGCTCAGGAAAGGTTTCTTTCACAACACCATGACCATACTGAACTTCTAACCCATCACAACACAGCACAACTCTCACATCCCCAATAAACATACACCCTACTAATAATGTACACTGCCCAGAC
>JAUBNQ010000008.1:23764952-23776210 GCA_032353495.1 Ctenopoma kingsleyae | reverse complement strand
ACTAACAAGGATTTAGACGAGAGAGATCTGATATTTAATAATCCACATTTAATTGTTCTGTTTTTATTTTGTTCTGTCAGAAAAGTCAGAAAAGGAAGTGGTGTGTATCCTACGAGCAGCTGGAACCGTTGTGGTGCATACAACAGGGTGCAGGAGAATGAAGTAGTTTTGTGTGTCTGACTTACTGCTTTTTGCGTTGCGTGCGTTGCCTGGCCTCCAGGGCGTGGCTCTGTAGGAAGACCTGCAGCTTGGGAGGATCACAGTTGGTAGGGATAATGAAGTGTCCCATCTCATGAAGATGCGGGTTAGAGCGATCACTGTGACACACAAACGACAAATTAGCTCTCACACAAAGTACAGGCTCATATTTCAGTACATTTATAGCCCATTGTTTCATGATGTTTTTGTACATTTTACACGCAACAGGGTTTTTTCATGTCTTTTCCTGGTTTCATGTGTTGTATGGACTGCTGATGATTATGTATTGATATGTGATGTGTGAGTGTGTAACATTAGTATCACACCAACTGTGGTTGAAGTGATGCTCGTATTAACTAATTCTAGAACCTCAATGTGTATATCTATGTCGTTTGTTTGTAGCTCACTTCTCTAACAACATGGTTAGCCCCTGCAGGCTCCTGGGGTGCAGGCGAAGAAGTCGGGACATCAGGCTCTTGTGGAAGGTACTGAGGGTGCTGTAGTGCTCTGCGATCAGCTGATCTGGTCCCAGCCTCTCCATGTGGATCACTTGAACTCCACCCAGCAGGAGGCTGATCCTCTCTTTCAGCCAGTCTGTCTGCTGATGCAGGCTGCGATAGCTGGGGAGCTGCTCAAACAGCTGGAGACACAGAGGCAGGAGGAGTCAGCTAAGAAGAGGAACACAGAGAGCATGTGACAGCAGGAGGACTGCAGCTGCATTACTTTGGTCCACTGGTGATGAACATCCATTGTTCCCAGCATGATATGTCCAGAGGCGTTCATCCCTGACTGGTCAGCAAACACAACAGTGTGTCCTGCAGAGAGCATAGAGCCGATTAAAGGGGAAGTTCACAAATCTTACACTTCTACTTCACACTTCTGTGAAGACAATTTTACAGTCTCTGAAATGGATTTCAAATAAAAAGTGAAGTCCATTCTCAGCTCTTTTTACTATGCATACAAATTGCATACTGTAGAAGACAAGAAATACTTATTATTATGTATACACTGGAGATCAAAATTAGAGAACTATTTATTTTATGAACACTTGATTTTTTCAGAAATAATGTAATTTTCAGTGCTCAACATTTGAAGGAATTATTGTTGTGGGTATACCATGCTACTAGAACAGTGTTTTACAAAATAACCAGGGAAATTGAACAGAAAAAACTTTATTTAGCAGAAAACACAATGAGCAAAATTAGAGAACAGCAATGACTATAGCACGAAGAAAGGTCACAACTAAATTTTCTGAAGGTTACAACAGTCAAAACGTTATAGGAAGTGTACAGGCTAGGGATTCTCCGATCAGGTTTTTTTTCCCCGATATCGATCACCAATGAGTGCCGATCACCGATGAGTGCCGATCACCGATACCGATCACATGGATTGGCTGTAAATTTTTCAATTTATTATAGGTAGAAGATTGGCGTTATGTGTGTTATTAAATTATAATGCTCCAGAATGAAACCTGTCATAGCTTAATGGCATATCTATGTTTATTGCTTATAACTACCAGTGTTTCCCCTACCATTATACAAGGCACCACCCGCCCCCCCAAGATGGTCATGTAAATTTTATTTAATTAGACTTTCTGTACAGCGCCAGATCACATTAGAAGTTATTTCAGGTTCCATTCCCTATAGAACAGGTCTGTACGTTGTTCTTTTATTAAAGTAACTAAACAGCCTCATGTTATTTTGTCTTACTGAGTTCTGCCGTGGTACACACACACAAAGACACTCGCGCCGGGAAATATGACTTTTAAAGCTTAAAGACCAAAACACACACACACACACACACATCATATTTAAACTGTACAGCTGATATTAAGCAAAGAAAACCATCTATTTCTATGACTTCAGTGCATTTTCCTTGTTATGTTTCTAGCATTAAATAACATTTGTACAGTCAGGAACCTTCCAGCTGTATGTAGAATTGTTTGTGCATTTGGAGACATCGCATAAAACGATCCATATGAACATTTCTGTGCGCCGAACTCCACACGTTTAGCCGCCGCGCGCATGTGCAGAGTGAAGGAAAGGGGGAGGGGGGATGCTACACTGCACACAGGACCTCTGCAGGCTGCAAAATATGAGCTACGGGTGATCGATTTTTGTGATTATGCAGCAGTAAATATATTGATCGCCGATCACATACTTTTTTACTTCACGGAAATCGGCCGATACTGATCGGTGGCCAATCGATCGGAGCATCCCTAGTACAGGCTTTTCTTTGAATGACGTCTGCACATCTGCATCCACAGGACATCACTAGTCTGTCACTGTCTGTGCTTGGTGACTGTAGTGAGTTTCTTAGCCATAACTTTGTTGCTAAGGATTTTCCAGAGTTTTCTATTGGGTTTAGATCAGGACTCTGGGTTGGCCATTTCATTATTTCAATGTTTTCAGTTTCAATGAACTGCTTTACCTGTTTTGCTGTGTGACAGGGGGCATTGTCCTGCATGAAAATTGCTGGCTGATTGGGTGATGAACGCAGGGAAGGAACCGCATGTTGTCAAAGAAGATTGTGATAAACATTTCACTCTGCCATATAGCTGTATAAGATGCCCAACTCCTGCTGCAGAAAACATTCCCCAAAGCATGACACTTCCTCCTCCACCTTTCACTGACTTCTTAACATAGTTGGGGTTCAGTCTTTCCCCAATTTGATGACGAACATAATGTTTCCCATCACACCCAAATAAATTAAACTTTATTTCATTACTAAAGTGAAATTTTGACCAGTTCTCCTCTATCCACACAACATGATCCTCAGCAAAGGCTAGTGTAGCCTTGTGATTCTTCCTGCTTATGAGAGGTTTGGTCACTACAGCGTAGGCTTTCAGTCCAAATGCTCTTAAACGTGGCAACAATGTATGACGAGACAGATCCTTACCCCGTTCAGCACTGAATCGGTCAGCAATTCCAGCTGCAGTGTTGAAACGACTGCCCAGTGATATTCTCCGCACTATCCTGTCCTCTCTTGGATTTGTCTTTTGTCGACTACCAGCCTTCTTGGGGAACTTGAATGAGTTTGTGACATTGTTATGGTGCAGTATTCTAGAAATCACAGATTTGGAATGACCAACTTCTCTTGCTATGGCCGATAGGCTCATCCCTTTGGCCTTCATCTGGACAGCCTGCTGCCAGATGGTTTAGTCACTTTAGAACAGCTGAAAATCTTGCAAAGTCAGTGAAAACTGGAAAGTTAGGCTGCCAGTTAAATAAGGTTTGTCAGATAATTAAGGAAATTAGCACCAGGTGCCAGGTTAACGGCAATAACTGGGAGGTATCTGAAAATGTTCTCTAATTTTGATTAGTGTTCTTTTTCAAATATCTCATTTAAATTTCTTATACTGTGCTTCAGTTTTCAGCACTGTTACAAATATGCTTAAAATACTGCTTCTACTCCTGTTTGGCTAATTTTCAAATAAGACTATGTAGTGACCTCAATATTTAGGAAATTGTAGGTTGTTCTCAAATTTTGATCTCCAGTGTAGATTGGTGGGAAAAAATTAGTTTATTCAATTATAAATTGAATTAACAATGCAGTAAAATATGCAACAATGAATAGACTATGAATACTTTAAGAACTACTCAGGTGGCCCACAAAGTGATGAGGTCATAAAGAAAAAAAGATTTGTGTTCAGTGCAAGTTTCAGCACAACTGATACAGAACAAGCTCAGCATTGGCTTGGTTCTCTGAAACTCAGTGACAGGTGAAACTTTCTACCTTGCAAGTTGATCAGGGCTTCAGGGTTCTGCTGAGACAGTCGGCTCAGACTCTGAAGCTGACAGCACCTGTGGGCCACTCCCCAGCTGCGCTGCCACCTGCATCAACACATCATCATGGTAACATCTGTCATGATAATATGAACCATACAAATACAGTCTTTGATTGATTTGAGTCTTTGAGTTCAACAGTCATGGTGCCCATAAGTTACTAATGCTGCTACTTACTTATTATTTTCCTGTCATCTTAATCATACTGTGTGACTTAAAGTGAGATCAGTTCTTAGTGCTTCTTCCTTAACCCAAACTAGGCTAACATACTTAGACAGTCCCTCCAATGAAAAGCAAAGAGCCAGGAAGTTGGTAACCTGATTAGACTCATCATATTGTTCAGACAGGTGAGAGGACACCATCAGGTAGACTTCAGGTTAGAAGAAACAATAACGTATACCTGATATCAACCAGATCAAATCTGTAACACAGTTCCTTCTTCAGTCTGATCAGCTCTTCTCTTCGAGGAAGACTAGCACTGTGCTTTTTCGTTGCTTCAGGCTCGTTGTTTTTCAGCCACAAGCTGACAAAGAAAAGGCAAGGAAGGAGTGATGACTTCTTTAAGCCACTATAATTTCTGTATGCACCCTAGAAAACTGTTGTAATCAACTCCCTCTCCAAACTCTCAGGAATCAGGAAGTTTACTTGTTTGCATATTTGTCACACTTAAAAGGTTCAGATCATCAAACAAATTTAAAAATTATACAAAGATAACCCAAGTAAACATAAAATGGAGTTTTTAAGTGATGATTTTATTTATTAAGGAAAAAAACTATCCAAACCTACCTGGCCCTATATGACAAAGTAATTGCAGCACTATTTAAAACATGAAGTGACTGTGGTTAACCACGTTTTTTTTAGACACCTGAGTTAAATTTTACCAGTCACACCCAGGCCTGATTACTGCCAGACCTCTTGAGAGCCACTATCCACAAATGGAGAAAACTTGAAACAGTGGTGAATCTTCCCGGAAGTGGCCGGCCTATAAAGACTACCCCAAGAGCGCAGCGCACAACCAAGGTTTTGGAGTGGCCTAGTCAAAGTCCAGACTTGAATCCAATTGAGATGCTGTGGCATGACCTCAAAAAGGTGATTTATGCACAGAAACCCTTCAATGTTGTTGAATTACAACAATTCTGCAAAGAAGAGGGGACCAAATATTCTCCACAACAATGTAAAAGCATCATTGCCTGTTATCCCAAATGCGTGATTGCATTTGTTGCTACTAAGGGTTGCCCATACAGTTATTAGGTTTAGGGGTCAATTACTTTGTCACAAGGGCCACGTAGGTTTTGATAGTTTTTTCTTTAATAAATTAGTATTCTTAATAAATAAAATCATCACCTAAAAACTGCATTTTGTGTTTACTTGGGTTATCTTTGTCTAATATTTAAAGTTGTTTGATGATCTGAACCTTTTAAGTGTGAATAATATGCAAAAAAGTTAAAAATCAGGAAGGGGGCGAACACTTATTCATGCCACTGTAGGTAGCTTAGCTTAGCATAAAGACAAAGTAAGGCATAACAGCTAGCTGGTTCTCTAAGACTCACAGATACACGTCGTGAGTCATTCATTGATTTCGTACAAAAACAATTGATATTTTTGTGTGTATCAGAGAAGCATGAGGCTGATCCTCAGATTTACATTATGTTCTGTATGTGTGTCAAATGTGGAGTTGAGATCAGACCTGAGGTGTACTGTTACTTACCTGAGAGTAGGCTCCACTCTCCTGGCTTGCTGCAGCTCCTGCTCAGGGTCTCTGAAGCCTGTGAAGGTGTAGTAGCTCTTATTCCATTTGATAGGCCTGTAGAAAGGAACCCCTGTCTCAGGTGGACCTTTTGATGTCTCTGAACTTGGTTTCAGCCCCTTCATGTGCTCCACAGGCAGGCTGCAGGACTTTAAAACATTCATCACTGTGCTCAAGACATCGTTTGTGCACAGGGTGAAACTCACTGACCGGAACCCTGAAAACCAAGTGGGAGGTTTAGATAAAAACAGCACTAAAAAATCTATAAGCAATTTGAATAAACCCTGTACCGGAGGTGAGGAGGTCTGGCTGAATTTCACTGCTGTCCTTTGTGTCCCTGACATAAAACGTGAGCTTCATTGGCTGAACTGAGCTTGAACCGGGCTTTTGCAGGTTTTCCAGATAGCCATTTAGTCTCTTTAACGAATTCTCATTCACTTCCTGTCAAACACAACATGAAATGTTACAAACTTCTCATTCTGCCACTATATGTGTTGTAGAGTGTGTTTGAAAATGAGTGGATTTTATAATACAAGCTTTAGTAATCAAAACTACAACAAACACAATAAGATGCATTCAGCTCCATCATGGTCTCAGACTAACAAATGCAAATCAAGGATTCAGCACTTCTTTTTTTGATGATGAATAACAATATTAACAATATTTATTTGCAAACAATTGATGACAGAAGACATGAGACAGACCCGCTCTCTGGGAAACTGGCCAAAGAAGTCAGGATGGACTGCGAAATAAAAGGGTCTGAGTGCATTGACAGCATCTGCCCCTGACAGAGCTCTCTGCTGCACCAAATGTGTGACCACATGTTTCCTCTTCAGCCTAAAGAGAGAAACATATGGACGTTAACATTGTCTACATCTTATGATGAACAATAAAGACATGAAGTTTTAGTGTAAACAGTGCAGGGGACGTTCAAACTTTAATTTTAACTAGCATACGTTTAATTTTATCATTTTAATTATTGATAAATGCATTGTTTGCTGTTGTTTAAATACAAATACTTATCACTTATCAATTGTGAGTCCAGTGTGGTATTTTGTGTGTGTTTGTGTTGAGATCTTTCAAAACAAAGATGACCCACATTCCATACTGGTCTTAAACATATTACACAGGACTCAAAGATACAGTGTTACTTTCTTAAAACCTGCCCACAAAGGCAACTTAGAACTAGACATATGTGATTTGTAGGATATCTGCAGGAGTCAGTGAGCTGCTATCAATATGCACGGGGTAAAATCACTTTCATTAGACAGAACAGTCTCCTGGGACCTTTGTGATTAATGTTTTGCCTTTCTTGTAATATGTGGATAAAATAATGGAAAAGCTGATGACAAGATTCTCTATAAGTTGTGCAAAATAACCAAAGCAGTTGGTAAACTCAGTAAGAGCTTAAATCTTTGTTCTGCTACACTATTTCTATTAGGATTGTACTTGAATTAGAATTAATTAGAAGTAGTTCAGAGGGTGAAACTCCCGTGCTACTACTAGTGCTTTGTAATAATGTTCAACATTATAAGGGGGAACTGGGAGACTGTTAGCTAGCTCTGTCTGAATCATACATGGGACATTTTGAAACTGTCAAGCTCCATCGGGACACAAGAAGCAGGTTTAATAGTCATGAATCACAGATCGTTCATGATTTAGCAAAGGGCATTTTTTATTATTACAAGATCTCATATTTCTGACCAATATTATTTGCACTTTGCTGAACAGTGTATGTTTCATATATTTAATAACCACTGCACAAAGACACTTAGCAGTCATACTCTGTTGTCACTGAATCATGCTTTAGAAAGAAAACACACAGTCATATAATACACCAAACAAACAAACACCGTGCACTATTTCATACCACCACAGTGCAGAGTTACCTGATGGTGCATCGCAGGAGGGAGTTGACAGACATTGCTGATGCTGCAGGTCAACAGATGAGCTGATGATGATGTAGACAGTCCATCAGCAATCCTGCTGTCAAAGTAAATGTTTTTTTAGTCTTAGAAAAACTCAATGTGTCTTCAACACATCACAGCTGTCAACACAAGTTCACATGCACTTAACGTTCATTCAGAGTAATTCTGATGAAGATTTCAACACAACTAACTTTGCACCAAAGACAAATTCATTTTAACTTTTATACTTGTGGTCTCGAATGTCTCTTTCAAAACGAGATACCAGAGATTAACCAGGAGATGCTACATAGAATTCACCTGCAGCGTTTGCTAGCTAAAGTTAAACTAGTTGCATTTAATGTAGCTAGCAGTTTGACAGACACTATCATATTATAAAACAACTATTATATAAGGGCACGATTACGACAGTCACTACTAAACAAAAAATAACCCGTAACATGTCCACATGAGCTGAAGAATTTCACTACAGGTGAAATGTTGTATTTCAGCGTTGTTTGCTACGTGACTAACGATAATGCTGAATGTCAACATCGAAACATGGCTTCACTTAGCTTCTCCAGCTAGCATGTGACGTATTAACCGTGTAGATATTTTGTCTATCAGCTGTTATGTTACTGTTTGTATCTACTAACGAAGAGCTCGAAACAGTTCAGTGAAGGTGGTTGTGAAACTGACCACTGATAGAGACAGCAAACAGCGAGGTAATGCTCTGTACCTAACCGAACAAGCTAAACAGGCTTAGCTTAGCTGTTTTGCTTTTTCTACTTCTTCGCTTCCTTCTTCAGACAAACACACGTTGCCGCCCCCAGCTGGGCAGGAGAATAAAGCCGCAGACCCGCTGCGTTACAGAGGGACTAATCACCATGACAATCACTATTTTGTTTTTTTAATGTGTATAAAATGCTCGTATAGGGAATTTATAGAAATACAACTTTGATCAAACACGGAACTTTAGTTAACATGTACAGTCTCACAGGACATGGACATGATTAACATTATTTTTGTAAATATGTTAATATCATCCTTAAACACAAGGACTGGAAATCCATCTTCATTTGTTATAATCTAATGTCTTTCTTTCTTTTTTCTCCTCACTGATAAGATTGAAGTCTGACGCTGTTTAACTACTGTACAGTTTTCTCTTTAACGTTTCCGCTAGATGGCAGTGTTGTACAAAATATTTAAACTTTATGTTTAGATTTTATGCATATGGTGGTGTGCTTCTTATTACAGCATCCATCCATACCTTAACTGCTTGTTCTCTTAATGGTCACGGAAGCTGGAGTACCTGGAGAAAACCCACACAGACAGATTGTCAGTCACTGATCACTAGTATCACAAGACATGATACAACAGTGCCTTGCTTAGCCTGTCAGAACCCTTCAACAGAACGGAGTTCCAGAGACTTGTAGAATCAGTGCCAAGGCACATTGAAGCTGCTCTGGTGGCCATTCCTTGAGAATATGTTTGCATTTGGTGTATTCATGATAATGATGGTAAACCCTGTATAACACACTGGTCCAAAATCTCCCATAGCTGTTCAGTATGTGACAATGAAAGCTATAACATATGGTTCCCATCATTTTCATACCCATCAAACCACTCGTGTCCTATAGATAAGGGCACTGTCATCTTGTAAATAACCACACCTGTAAGGTGATCACACTGAGCAGCTTTTTATTGATTAACCAAGCTAGCAAAATGTCCCCTACAGCACCTCACTGTGGGGCAATCAGGGTTTTTCTTTTAATTTGAACCCCAATTCCAAAAAAGCTGTGTGAAATCTACCTTAAAATAGAATGCAATTATTTGCAAATCTTAAAAATGACAAATGGACAAGCATTGTCAGCATCGCCTGTTGCATGGAAGCATTACGGATTTAGTGTTACTGGTAATACTGAGGGGAAAAAAGTGGCGAATATAAACACACACAACAAGGATCTGTCAAAGAATTGTCCAACACAGCCTATGTAGCATTAAGTCTATAATATCTTGATTGTGCTTCGTGTTGATGGGTTTACTCTGGCCATTAGTATCTTAAACACAGTTTTTTGCACAAATTACAAAAATCTAAAGGTTTACTATGAAGTGTTTTGCAATGAAGAACTCTACATGAACTCTACATTTCAACACATGAATTTCCACAATAAACAGATTAATTCATATAATTTTTGTGTTCTAGTTGTAGCTAGATTGTCTAGTTGATTATGTTTTAAATAGTTTTTCTGCAGAAAGAGAAATAATTTCTAAAGGATCTGAAGCATTATAATAATAATTAACACTTTATTGATCCCCCTGGGGAAATTGTCGTTTGGACAGCTGCTAGACCTGTGTCAAAGCTACTATGGGGTTTTGGTGTCTTGTCCAAGGACACTGAGACATGTAGCTTTGGGGGGACTGAGAATTGAACCGTTGACCCTTGGGTTGGAAGACGACTGCTTTACCCACTGATCTATCACGCCACCCCTAACTATTACTATTGAACAATAACTGTTCATGCAGCTTATGATAACGATTGGTAACAACCCTTTAGAAAAAAAGAAATGAAAATTTAAAAAAGTCACTTTATTGATATTTCAGGAAACATTGAGTTTTACAGTGCAAATGAAGAAGCTAACAGGATTCAGGATTCACAGACTGGTAGTTGTTTTTAGTGTCTTCATGAAATTCTTTGAAAATGTACATACAAAAAATACAGAAAATCCTGCTTAATTCTTTATTGGGAGTTTGGTGAATCTGACTTGTAACACACGCATGAGCAAAGAAAAAAGTCAAAGGGAAAAAAAAAGTTCTTACATGAGGCCCAGTGTGTGTGTGCAGTGATCAAACAATACTGTAAGGATGGTTGCTAATCTATGTGACAAAAAATACTATGAAAACTTTAAAACTATGAAAACTAAAAGCTGCCAGTTTGAAGAAAATCAGAGAAATGATCTCTCCTTATTAGAAGGTGTTGCTGACATTCTTAGATTCAGTCAGTTAAGCGCTTAATATTTACCAAGTAAAGAAAGTGAGAAAGACAGCTCTGTTTGGAACATGTTTTTTGTGGGGTATTTTACAGAATAGAAACATCCAACATTAACACACTGGTTTGGAAAATGTACGCTGGGCTTACTTCCCAAAGGTGCTGTTCATTGGCGACTGAACTTGCTTTAAGTTCTCTATCGTAAGAGATTTTATTTACGTTCCCAGACTTTGGTTAGCTCTGTGTGAGGTGGACAGTGTCTCCCTCTCTCCCGTATCTCACCAAGAACACGCAACTTTTGTTCTACAAATGCACAGTAGAGCACAACAACAGACAGCACAACACAGACAGACGGTGTTAGCATCTCTGTGTGCTCTATGATGGTTAGCGGTGAACAGATGAGACTTTCTTGAAGCATTGAAGCTTTTCATCGAATTGGTTCACTATGGACGACTCTTGGAGTAATCTTTGACCAAGATATATAATTTACTCCCTACATAAAAGAAATATCTAGAACGTCCTTCTTCCACCTCAGGAATATTTCTAAAATTAGGAGTGTGTCTCAAAGTGATGCTGAGAAACTAGTCCATGCATTTGTTACTTCTAGACTGGACTACTGTAATTCATTACTGATA
>JAUBNQ010000008.1:23715768-23729647 GCA_032353495.1 Ctenopoma kingsleyae | reverse complement strand
AAGGAATATTTACATAAATATACAGAGGCCTATAATCATCAAACATTAGTATTGTCTTCCAATAGCACATTATGTTTGCTAATGGAGTTAAAAAGGTAAATTAAATTACGAGGATAACTGATCATTATAAAACAATTTTGTAATGATGGTAACACAACTGAAGACATGCATCTTTTCATGGAAAAGATGGTAAAGCCTATATGTGTCCAAACTTTTGACTGGTAGTGTATTTTGGGGAAGGTGGAGAATTCTGTTTGTATAATCAGTAGCTCCAGTGTCAAGAAGAATCAAGAACTGAGGAGCTCTATTATCATTCCACACTTATATAGTAGTAGTATTTATTGTTTAGTTTGACTTTGAAGACACACATGTTAATATCTTTCTGTACTGTAGATAATTTAAGTCTATTGTTTTTATCCGTCTGAATGAACTTAAATGTAAACCTGCATTGGATGCGTAAAGTATTCCTATGTGAAATGAGCTTTCTGACTTCTTACTGACATGGATGCAAAATGGCCACAGGTGGCCACAGGAAATAGTTTAGTGCATGAATGGTTTTCTTCACTATTGCTCATTTGTTGTCATGGAACCAGACCCCAAGTACTGTTCAATTTTCAAAGTTGCTCCCTGGTGGAAAAGTGTACATCACATCAGCATAAGAGATTTTGCTTCCCTTCAAAGACTGTCTTTGCGTATGTAGCTGAAATAATTGTTGATGCAGTGCTGCTGTTCTCTGTCTGCTTGTCATTTATGTATCAGCAGCACACAGGAGAACAGTGTTGAGAAGTGGAAATGTTGCTGTCACAGTCTACAGTCTATAGCTTTAGAACAAACTGTCTGTCTATACAAGCCCTGTATTGTAGCATGAGCAGCATGTTAGCAATCAGCTGTGTTGTGTAGACAGCTTGTTTGATTAAAATAGAATTGTCTCAACTGATAAGACGAGCATGAGAGAGGACTGAAAACTCCGTGTGACGAGCCTCCTGTGTAGATAAGAGTTGTTAGAAATAGAAGCTGTCTAACCTCTAACCTGGATGATGTACAACACATTCTTTCCCATGATTCTATTTGATATGATTCATAAATCTATATACAGTCATTGTATACTATATGTGTCCAATATAAACTATATGATATTTCCCATTTCTTCTCAAAATATTGAAGAATAAAATGCAATATCTTTGGTGTCACGACTCAGAAATTTCTGACTCAGCACTGAATAAAACTTAGTTTATTCACAAACAAAAACTGGCAGCATAGTGAAGAGACAGGTACAGGAGAGGAGCTGTAACTCCATAATCTACAGAGAAATGTAGAAATTATGGAACTGCTCCCAGGATTCTAGAAGTGACTGGACTTTCAGAGGATCTATTTGAACACTGCCTGCAGAAAGCACAAACTGCACCATAGCTGTGGTGAAAGTCTTTTCTGTCTTAAGTAACATGGACTGCCTGCATATGCCAGGTGTGTTCTTAATGTAATGCAAAGGTTTATAACCACATTTCTCTAACTGGTAAAAACTGGTTTTCCTCCCTAAAAGAAACTTTGTCTCTGATGATATCACGGTGCCTTCTGAAAATACAGATTTCTTTGCAGCCGTCAGGAAGTCAGAGAAGCTTTGGTTGAGCTGCGGGTTTGTGCGTATGACACATGAAGAATATTGTGTTATTGGCTGACCACAGGGGGCACCGTTCTCCCTTGTGTGGCTGTCAGAGCTGCGTGAATTGTTTCTCTCAATATGTGACAGCTCTGATTTTCTCTTCACACTCTCCTCGCCTGTCCATCTTCCTCCCTCACTCTTTCTCAATGGTGGCCTTTTGACAGGGCTGTGTTCAATTCAAAGTTGACTTTGACTTTTGTCTTTCATTGTGTATTTTCACAAAATGTTCCTCTCTTTCAGCCATAAAATAAAGATGAAGCCAGTCCAGTGTATGTTTGGTTTCTGGAGTCAGATTTGTAATTCAGGGGAAAAACAATAAATCTTTAACTTGCACTGTGTGTTTTGAGGTTTTCAGTGAGATGAAAAATGAAAGTGACGCTCTGTGGGTTTGAGTCAAACTACAGTGAGCACAGTACTGAAGGAAAATGTCAACATTTGTGGCTCATGATGTGGTTGGTACATGTGGTTTTTGGACAACAGCGGGGCTGTCTAATGCATGCACAAAAGGGTTATCAGTTGGGTTTATTCATTGCAAGTTTGGGTTATTTTGTGAAATTGGATATGTAGGTTATTTCCTGACATAGTTGCAGACAGACGTCTCACAGCAGAAAACATTTTGTATTGACACTGTCTCTGTGTTCTGTTCCTGTTAGCACTGGACGCCAAGGAGCAGGAGTTATGGATGACTCAGCTACAGCTGTGTTCTCGACGCCACTCTGACTGCAGTGTCAAGGTAAACATGTACACAGACACACATATATGTACAATAAAGGTGAGCACCTCATGGCTGTTTAAAGTTGACACTGACTTGTAAGTTTCCATATTGATCTTCTCCTCTGCCTTCCTATTGGATTACATCTTTTCCAAATGTAAAGAGAAGTGAAGAGAAGAGAGGTTTGATTTCTGGAGATAATGGAGTCAGATTGTATTTCCGTCCACTATCCACTATATGTTCTAGTTCAGCTGCTCATTGGCCTAAGATTAATCTTGTTCAGCCTTTCACAACTTTACCTCTCTGTACTCAAATAGCTGAACCAACATCCAAGCATATCACTAATGGTTTCTGTTCTTTGCCTTCATTTTGCATCTCCAGGTACATTAAGTGCACATACACACTGGCTGTGTACTGGGATGATATTTTTTTCTAATTACACCAAATTACCCAGTTTCAACTCACTGAAATCCTCCAAGCAGCAACATCTGCTCAGTCGATTTGAAATTGAATTAATACAGAAAAACTTTACATTGACTTCAGTGAAAAACAGTAGGATCCCAGTGTATCTGCAGTGTGCATTGTCAAAGTCAATAAAGTCTGATACATTTTAGGTTCCACTTCAAAGATTTACTGTAAGTGTGAAGAGTAAAACTAAAATCTACAATAGGATAAGTTTTAATGAGTCACTCTAGTCTGGTTCCCCTGGAATTGTCAGTTGATGAGATGCAGATGTGATGTGTATTTCTTCTTTAAGGTACAGATTCTCAGATTCAATTTGAGATATTTGTCTCTGAAATTTCCCTATAATCAAACTATAATGGAAATACCTAAACCCCAGTGTCATTTGATGGCACAATAGAGCAACATTTATTTACATCGCACATACATCCCATGTTCTTTGGATGGCTGCTCATGAGACCATTTTGACTGCTACTGACTACAACTTGGTTCTTTCAGGGAACATTTATTGAAAGCATGTGCTTCTTTGAGAACATCCTGGATAAATAGAGACACAAACCCTGTTTACATATCAAGGGCATCTGGAGGACAACAGGAGTAAAAGCTGGTGGGACTCATGATTTGTGCCCCTAAGCCAGTCATTTTAAGGACAAGCCATTGTGAGGAACAGGACGAGTGAGATCAGCCAAGAACAATTTTCATGTCCATATGTACAGACTTAGTCTGACTTGAGACTTGGCTACACGAATAATCTAATTAACTTTAAATTAGATGATAAAACTCTGCGGAGATTTCAGTTGGTGAACCATTAATAGATTAATAACTTTTAACCAACAACTAAAATACTCTTTTTAATGTAGAGAGATCATCAAGAGGGAGAGGCAGGCGCTTCATCAGCTGAGGGAGGATGGCAGGACTAATAATACACTTCCTGCATCACTGCTAAAAGTTTTCACAGTGGCCCAGATATGAAATCAAGTTGAGGAATTGATTTGTCAGCCTGACCATGGGCTCTCAGAGGGGCTGTGACATTTCCATCAGCTGTTTAATGATAACAAAGAACAACATAAGATTCCTCTAAAGTGTGGTGATAGAATAAAATCATAAAGTAAGAATATATGTACCTTCACACTCACCACCTGAGTATTTTTTAAGTTTTGTGTTTAAGTCAAAATTAAGTTTTACCTGTAAAAGGTTAATGTCAACAAGTCCTTGTGCCAAAATGATATACAGATGTATGACACATAAAAAGAAAAAGATGGGTCTTACTTGATTGTAGGTCCAGCATGTGTTTCCAGAACAACTTCAAAGCATTGATTTGTCTCTGGGATTGTACTCTGGAGGAATGGAACACTCCTCTCCCAAATTCTCCCAAAAGATATTCCCTCATTTATTGTTTTGATGATGGTGGTGAAGAGCGCTGTCTAACGTTGCCCCAAAACCCCCATAGATATTCAGCTGGGTTGAAATTTAGTAACTGCAAATGCAGTGACCTGTACTGTTCTGCTGGTGTACACCACACTCACCACACTTGTCAAGAATATGGTGAGGCATGATTAATCTGAGCATGTGATTTTTTTTTTTTTTTTTTTTTTTTACATATCTCTGGATCAGAGATTAGTGCCTCACTAAGGTGCACCCTCACCTGTGTGGAAGCTTCTTGATTTATTATGTTTCTAAACTCATTTATTCAGGTTTTCTAGTGAAAACAGACCATGTACTCATGCATCAACTTTCTCTGCTTGTCTGATTATGGATCATGTTAAAAATTTCACTGTTGCTAGTTACCACAGTATTATAAATAACAAAATCCTCATTTGTTCTTTCAGCATCATTTTGGCTGTGTTTGTAGAGTGGGGCATAGACAGGGTTGCAGAGAAGGACAGGATATGGTCATCTCCCATTCGTCTCTTGTTAAACTCATTTACATTGTTACAAAGCAGTGAGAGGACAAAAAGGCTCATGAAACACATGAAGGATGCATTTTTCATGAAGGAATCTGAAGCAGCTCCCAGCAGAAACAATGCAAATTCTCTAGCACCCAGAGGGGATCCTGCTCTCACACTCTTTAATAAACAGGCAGAAACCCAGGGAGATGTGATATTATAACTGTGGAAATACATTATGGTAGGTCACACTCAGTTAGTGGGCTACTGTAAGTGAAGCCAAAGCCTAAAAATGTGTTTAAGACAAACAGAAAAACAGGTTGAAAAACAGAGACTGTCAACATTTCTTCAGCTCTTTATTCAGTATTTGGTGACCTGACTAAAAGAGTGAAAAGAAGGAACTGGATATGACACAGTATGTCAGCCTCTGTCCCAGTCTGGATTCAGACCAAATGCACAGTGTTGTTAAAATGGTTTTAATGAGAACCACATCAAATGCAATCCTGAAAATCCATTTTTAGTTACAGATAAATACACTTATCAGATACTAAAACACTAAATGGGTTGTAATACAGACAGAGACAGCTGTCAACTATTTTCTCTTTTGCAAGGTAACATAGTAGATTCTAGAAAGGGGTAAACTGTGGACATATACATGTTACACAGGTAATCCATGCATTTGCATTTATTTACAGTGTAAATCTGTAGACCACATCCTTAACGCACCCTTATACTGTATATTGTATCTGCAGCTGTGTGAATGTTTGCAATTATGGATGCCTCTGTATGTTTAATGGGTGTGTTCAGAGAGATCGTGATTGTTTATGTGTTATCAGTTTAGAAATATTGTGTCTGTTGATATTTGTGACTTTGATGAAGATCAGGTCACATTAAAAACTGGAAATTAATTACTTAATCTTGCGAGTGTATCTTGTCCTGGACAAAAGTACTTCATAACACACACCAGACTGGAAATATAATCTAAAAGTGGATTTGAGGATGGCAGATGAGATTTAGACTGCACAGGCCCTCTCTGACACATGGACACAGAAATTCTAAATTGCGATTTAAATCCCTACACAAATAATAAAATCTAAAATGCGTCAAGGGAGCAGTAACCACCAGACAAGAGCAGGTCACTGGAGTAGGTCAGCATAGTTTAACTGGATTATTTCTATGCTGTTGCTCTGGTTGCAGTGAATCAGTTTACTTACAGCGTCTAACTGAGCCTCTAATGCTGGAGATCAGTGGTATAGTTTGTGGGAGAGGGATAAAGATAGTGGAAATGACTGTGTCCTCAGTGTACTCACTGTGGGACATATGAGTGTGTATGTGACATGCACCCATCACAGCTCATCACACACACTCAGGCTGAGATGTCCCAGTGGCTCTGCTCTGCAGTAGCGTCAGTAATAACTACCACCTGCAGTTAGAAAGAAAACCTCATCATATTGCTTTCCTATAGGCCAGTCTCTTTCCTTTGTTCCTTTCTTTCTCTTTCCCTTTGTGCTTTTTGCTTTTATCCTAACTTTCTTCATCATCAGTGAGAACAGTCACAATCCCTCTCTGATGCTCCGTTTTCCCACTTTTATCATCCTTCATTTGTGTCTTTCCAGTTAAATCCTACCTTTGTATGTAATTTAACTAACTCTTAACAAATAGTACTGGTTTAGAACTCATAAAACTCATTTAAACCAGTAAACCATGTTAAACACAGTTTGATATGACAAACCTCAGTAACGGTGCCACAGAGTGGTAGATATGTGTCTCCCTCCCTGTCTAAAAGTGCCTTAAACATTGGACTGTGAGCAGTGACTACGATGCTGTTGTTCCTGTAATTGAAATGTTGTTACTGTCTGTGTGGAGGTGATGAGCCGGGCTGAAGGGGAGCAGAAGAATCCGGTCAATTCTCTTGAGTCTCTATCCCCCCGAGTTGGACCCCTCTCTTCTCTGGATGAGGTAACATGCCATTTATTATGGATTAAGTTCACACTACGTTCAGTCATTGACTAGTTTGCCTTGTTAATTTCAAGAGCACCCAGGGATCAGTAAAGTAGTCTCACTTTTGTAGCAATTTATTTAACATGAAGTGATTTTTCATTGCATTTAAAAAGAGAATCTGATGTCTGCTTCTGTGAGCTGAGGTTGTGCTGTGTTTCCTGCTTTCATCTTCTCCTCATCTTTCTTTCTCACTCCCTCTTCTTCATCTCTTTCCTCTTGCCATAAAGGACCTACTCTTTTTAAAGGCCACTTCTGCAGCCACCTTGAGCTGTCTGGGGGAGTGCCTCAGTATGCTACAGCACAATGTTGTTCAAGCTCTAAACCAGAACCAAAACCAGAACCAGAACCACATCCCTAGTCCCAGTCTGAGTCACAGTTCAGCTGGTCTGAATCAGGCTGTTTCCACAGAAAGAGGCAGGGTGTGGAGTCAGCACTGGAGCTCCACTGTGAACCATGTAGAGCCTAGTGACCTCAGTCAAAGCCTGACTCACGGTTGTAGTGAGAGCTGGAGCCCCAAACACGGCAACTACAGAGGAAGACAAGAAATTGGTCACAACCACATCCAGAGCCAGAACCAGAGTCAAAGCCATGCATATACAGGTAAGTTCAGTGATGACTGTTCATACTTGATGAAATATGTACTATATAAATCTTTTTGTCTCTGTCTCCACCTCCCTCTGCACGTTTTTGAAATAATAAAAATGCCTCAAGCCTTTATGTGTGCATTTTCTCCCCATTCCTCTGTGCGTTTGCTCCGGGTACTCCAGTTTCATCCTACTGTCCAAAGACATGCAGGTTAATTAATTACTCTAAAATCCAAATCCACATGAATGGGCGTGTTACCACCTATGAAGTTGTGTGTCTCTATGTGGCAGCCCTGTTCAATGTGGCCCCTGCCACTTACCCAGTGACAGCTGGGATCAGCTCCAGACTTCTTTGTACTTTTTATGCTTTTTGTATTTTAGTTGCTAGTTACCTGTATCTTAACTCTCTGCTGCTGTTACCCTTGTACTGCCGTAACAATGCTAATTTCCCACTAGTGGGACTAATAAAAGTTTATCTTATCTTATCTTAAGCCATTATCAGTGGTTGGACTTCACAGATGTCAGTCAATACATATGTGCTGGTAGGATGAATGCTGATAGGCATGATAGATAAGACAGACTGAGTATAGCTGTTAAAGTATGTGAAGTAAATATGAGTCATGCTGTTAGAAGCCCAAGGTCACATGATCTGTGTGCTAGGCAGCTCAAAATGTGCTTTTTGTCAAATTCACACCTGACCCTTTCTGATTTCGGCTTTGCTGATAAACCAAATACTTTTTCACATTGGTTTAACATTTTGGGCTTTCTGATTGTGTGCAATGAAAAACCAGCTCTATTTCTTTCCCCCAGAAAGCCACACTTTTAAAACAAAACATTAAACTGACAACTTAAATGTAACTGAGCTAATAAAGTCTGTTGTTCTCTAGCAGCACCATTCTATCAAACTTGCTAATGTGTGTGAGTGCATGTCTGGATATTGTTATGAATAAGCCAAATATAATGTGTTCTGATGCAGGAATAATAAAAGTCTCTAAAACCTTTTTCGTGCTGCAGACAAATTATTTGAAAAAAGACCTGAACAACTGTGTTCATTGTTTAAATGGTGATCCTATTTATGCTCCACTTCTGCAGACAGTCCTGCTGGATGGTTCAGAGCTTCTTCAGAGAAGCAGATGAAAAAAGGAGCACAAACACCCGTTTCCACTACTACCTGGCTTTCTTCCTCTCAAACACACAATGACCTTGACCTTCCTTCAGAGGTAATCAAGACTGCATTACTTTACATACTTACTGTATTATTCATGCCCATGTTGATGAGCCTTAATAACATATCAGCAACTTTCACTTTGCCTCAGTTGCTAAAGCAGTTGAGGCAAAGTATCTGAAATACAAACACAGCATTGTTAATGTAATGTGATGAGTTATGGGTGCTGCTATCACTAGTAAAGATGTCCAATCATTCAATCCTAAGGATCAGGACTGGGGCAGATGTGCACAGATTTAAAAGCACAGAAAAGAGAAATTTGGAGCAGATATTGTTTTACATCTGACATCTTTTTCATATTTTATTTTACTTAATTTTTTTAGCCCAAAACTCAGACCCTAGACGGTCTTAAAAGAATGACCCAGAATGAACAGAGAAGATGAGATGTAGTAAAAGAATCATCCAGTGTTTACAAAATCCTTGAGAAATACCACATTCTTCCATTTTTAAAACTCACGACAGTGATTTTTTATAGAAGCAACATTTTCTTTATTATTTAACTTAAAACAACACGAGTAAGTGCCAAGATCTGGACTGAATATGATATTTATTCTAAATAAATATATTTATTGTCAAAAACAACCGCTATTAATGCCATTTAAAAATGATCTTAAAGCAGCTAATCACATTAGCTATCCACTGTATTTTGTTGCACACAGACTAAAGCAGAGACTACACTTTAATGTAAGATCAGTTATTCAGACCTGTGTTCAGTGAAACATCATTTCAGTAGCTGTGAGCGACTTCTTACTTCTTGCTGCTCTCCATCGCTCTTTCACCGTGCTTTTGTCTCTACTGCAGTATTTTTTTCCAGCATCAGAGGGCACCACATAATAAGGCTGCTTGTAGTAATAGGATAGTGGTAGTGAAGAAACAAAGTTTTCTGAAGAACTGGATCAACACTGAAGATTGTTCACTGTTTTAATATGTTTGACCCAGTAAAAATCTGAATTATTTAACTCATTAACACATGCATTAGCAAATTAGGTAGCAATTTGAGCACCAGGATTTCACCTGAGTGTGTGATATGATGAAGCTTTATTTGGATTGACATCATTTTTCATGAGAGACACGAGATTATCTTGCTGCAATTCTTCTGCTTTGTGAGCTCAATAGTGTCTTCTTCAGGTGTTCCTAACTTCTGCCTCATCACATGCCTCAGCTGCTGTTTTATCACTGCCTGCTTTGCCTTGCATTTCTGAATTTGTTTCCTACACTGCATATGCTCTACAAGTCCTATAACCTGTTGCATTATATACACACCAGTGACAGCCTTGCTGCAGAGGATCAAGGGTAACAAATAACAAAAAAAAAGTTTTGAAGGTTTTTGGAATTAATAAAATTAATAATTAATAATAGTTGACAAGTTATATAATCACTTTCAGTCAAAATAACACTAACTCCAGTGAAGTGCAAATGTGAAAGGCAATTTCTACTCAAGGTACACCACCAGGACAATGTTAATGTGTGTTTGAAATTATTGCTGTGGGGTTTGTTACACACAACACCTTGGGATTATGACACACATGACAAACTCAGTCTCGTTGTGTTGGACAGAGACACACACTCATGCACAGCAAACTCTGAACACAATATTATCAGAGGAGAGGAGCATCAGGCTCATAATGTCTGTCTCAGTGGGGAAATCAAAGCCCAAAGACATCTTTAATGACATGTAGTGTACTGTAGGTGTTGGTTCACCAGATGTGTGTCAGAACGCAATGAAATGTGACAGAAGAGGTGCGTTTTGTTTATGGTCTAAACACCTCCGGGGCCTGGATGAGCACTGCAGTATAAAAATACTCAATCATCAAAAGGTTCTTTAAAATGAACAATGAAGATTGTACTGTATGTGCAGTTTAGTTGTAGTGTTGAGTTAAAATAAACCTGAAACATGAATCCAATGTCAAGTGTATGTGTCAAGCTCTTCAGATCCAGATCCAGAGACGGAAGCTACTGCATTTATTTATCTTAGTGATCTTTGGGTGTACTTGTACTGTTGAATATTTAATTTTTTTCTTTTGTATACCTCTATGCTACATCTCAGAGAATTTTTATACTTTCTGATAGGTGTTTCTATGGAGATTAAGACTGTGTAACAAAACATATTTAGAGGTTTTTAAGGGCATTTCTAAAGAGTAAATTACTGCACCAGGACTAGTCTCACCCAGCTGCTACAGTTAACTCTATTTAAAGATTGATGTCTAAGAACAGGGTGGCACGGTGGTGTAGTGGTTAGCACTGTCACCTCACAGCAAGAAGAACCTGGGTTTGAATCCACGGGTCAGTTGGGTGCCTTTCTGTGAGGAGTTTGTATGTTCTGCTCATGTCTGTGTGGGTTTTCTCCGGGTACTCCAACTTCCTCCCACTTTCCAAAGACATGTATGTTAGGTTGATTGCTGAGTCTGAATTGTCCATAGGTGTGAATGGTTGTTTCCCTCTGGGATAGGCTCCAGCACTCCTGTGACCCTTGCAAGGACAAGCGGTTAAGAAAATGGATGGATGAATGTCTAAAAACAGGGATTGAGTACAATTAGTGCTGTTACCACGAGACAGAGTGGAGCAATGGTTAGCACTCGTGCTTCATGTCATGTATGGTACTGTCAGCTTTTCTGTGTGGAGTTTGCACGTTGTCCCAGTGCCTGCCTGGGTTTCCTCCCACAGCCCAAATACATGTATTAATGTTAACTTATGACTTTAAATTGCACATAGAAATGAAAGAATGTATTGTTGTCTGTCTCTAGATATCAGCCATGTAATATACTGGCCATCTATTCAGGGTGTCCCCCGCCGCTTGCCCAATGACAGCTGGGATCAGCTCCAGCCTCAAAAGCCTCTATAATCGGTACATATAATGAATGGCTGGAGATCTTTTATCTTATAGTACTTTATACTAAAGTACATTTTGCTGATATCTCAGAAATTTTACTCAAGTATGTCATGGTCTGTTTTCAGGAAAGTTGCTTCTTCTAAAGAGTATCATCAGCATCATCACTCACAGAATAAGGTTATTCAACAGCTTCTTCAATCAGACTGATGGCAAAACAAAACTAGTGAACATTCGCAATAATAAAAAAAAGTACATAGCACAATATCGAACATTTTTTTTGAGTAGATATTACCACCTTTTTGTATAGTGTTGGTATAATTTATATTATTTATTATATTTTTTTATTGTTTATTTTTTCTAAAATGTTTACTATGACTCTGAGAGAGCTCTGCACTAAAATTCCAATGCGCCTGGACTGTTGGTTTTATGCACAAATGGCAAATAAAAAACCTTGAACCTTGAACCTAACCTAATGGTCAGCATAGTGGTACTGGAAGCTCTAAGACAATGCAGACAGCTGTGTCTGACATTAAATACAATATCATTCATTATACACATGATGTAATGCCACATGTGAGACTCTTAATACAGTATTTTTCAGAAGCCCCTTTGGCAGTAAATACAGATTTGATTCTTCATGCAGTAACTCTGTAGAAGCTTGCCCCCACAGGGTTTATGTGTGGGCTTTGGTTGTTCCACTCAGGGACAGTCAGAGAATTGTCCTGAAGCCAAAAGTTGTTACAGAGAGCAGTCATATTCACACAGCTTCATGTCATTCAGCCAGCCCTGGAAAAAGATGTGCTTTATGACATGCTAAACCTGTAAGTTTTTGTATGTTTGGCTTTTCCAAGGATCCTCAGGAACACATGTATAGTGTCCTGTCAGTCTTCCAGTGTCTCTTTTCCTACCTTTATTGTTTTAGCTGATAACATTCAGATGTACCTGCCAAGGTGCAAACATTTCAGCCTAACAAGAAAGAAATCCAGTTACCATGACTCAACTTCCCAAAGCCTGTCTGCACTTGAGTCCAGAACTTGACTTGCCCCAACATCACCAAACATTTTACAGGGTCAACCATAAAACTATCACATTTAAAATGTGTCGCTGAACATGTGGATTCTGATAAATTGTATAGCTTGTGATTACTGTGTTGCTTGAAAAATCACATTACTTTATCTGCATTTTATTGTTGTTTTATTATTATTTGAATAACTAATAAATAACCCCGAGCAGAATGCTGATGTACCACAAACAGAGTACAAGAAAGATGAGGAAAAGAACCCACAGTCAAAACCAGTCAAGACCTCACTTTAGCAAGAAAACCCATCTGCTAATGTTGTGTCATCTTAAACAGAACTTTGAATTAATTCTCAGTTTTCAGTCATTGAAAGCACTGTTTTACCGCAAAGAGTAGATAGTAATTTAAGAAACTTGTTTAAAGTTTGTGTCTTTATTATTTAGGGGTTAACCAAAACTTTCAATTGATCCCTGTTTAGGGTGATGGATCTATAACTGTCCAAAATTTGAAGTGTTTTTACTGCACAGATTTTAAAAAATGAAAGGTAAAATCCTCTCCTCTTCTCTCCACTCCCATCTCCATTCATATACCACCATTGGAGGTTTCTTCCATTAAAGGGAAGTGGGACTGTTGGGTTTTCAACATAATTCTATAAATACTTATATTCTGTAAGGTCTTAAACCTTAAACACTGTAAAGTGCCTTGAGATGACTTCTGTTGTGATTTGGCGCTATATAAATAAAGTTGAATTGAATTGCATTGCATTGAAAGGGTGCATTTGATTTATTGGTCTGAGACATTTATTTTTTCCACAACTAGACCAAAGACTTTATTAATATTGTTTGCACCAGGACAGCACAATTTGCATCTGTATTAAAATTTGAAATACTGAAACACTTTTATTCAAGGATGCAGCAAACTGACACCATGACAGTGTTTCATCACAATTTTACAGAGTTTCATGTGAAATACATGAGTCATATGGAGGTTCAACCATAAACACATCATCTTTTGTAGAGCATTTTAACAACAACCAACAGTTAGTGGAAAAGAAATTTTATTTAATCTGCATCCGGCCTCAGAAGATGTGAGCATTTGGTACAAATGGGAGCTTGAATACTGCTAGAAACGTTAGAAACTGACCGACTCCATAGCAGACTTTCAGCCACTCTCCCTGCTGTGGCCGCCTGTTCTCGTTTCTTTTCCAGGCGAGGCGCAGTTCATCTCAAAAGAGCCTATCTTTACCATAGACCTACGCTGCAACTGGTGCACGCACTGGAACCCCCTCCAATACAAAGTATAGGAGAAACTTGGGGCACAAACTTTTGCGCCCAAAGAGACTGATGTCTCAGCTCTAGACCCAGAAATTCAACCAGAAGTTCACCGCGGCGCTTGTGTTTTGTTTACAGTCAGTCGGAGGAGCAGTCATGGATAATGCTAATTCAGATGCTAAAAACTGAACCGTTCCACAGAAGAACCCCACAGGAAAAGATTAAAGATT
>JAUBNQ010000008.1:23682564-23705854 GCA_032353495.1 Ctenopoma kingsleyae | reverse complement strand
CTACGGGCCTGGAGATCGATGACAGTCTCTTTAATTTTTTTATTTTCTTCATTCAGATGAGTCACATTCTCAGTTAGAGACTTGACCGAGTCCCGTAGTGAAGCGTTTTCAGCAGCGAGTGTTTCCACCTGCTGCTGACTGAATTCCAACGATTCCCGTAACGATTTGAATTCACGGTGTAAGATCTCGACCAGAGACAACCTCGCGTCGAAGCTGGACAACCGCTGGTCGATTGAATCCAGGATGTCGGTAAAGCTTTTGCCACTCGGTGATATTGTTCCTGATCTCTTCCAGTTTCAGTTCTATACACATACCTACTGTCCTTGCATGGACAGATGTGTGATAAAAGTTCTCCACTGGATATGACAGTTCCATGGGTAAAAACTCTTTATATACACTGCTGCAGTTCTCTGTAATAGTTCCCAATATGCCTCAAGCAACAGTCAGCAGAGAGGGCTTTTAAACTCTTGTTGGTATTCCTTCAATTTTTTAGTACTGACATTAGAACATACAGTATATCACTGCAACCTCACTACTAAAATATCCATACAAATTTCTGGACAGATTTTGTTATTTATTATAATAACCAGTTGGAAGATGCTGGCAGATACAGTTTAACTGTTCTGTGTGAGTCGCTGTCATCGTGTGGACAATGATCATGCCTAATTTTGACTTTCTATCTTCTACTATCTGCTATCTATCTATTTTTTACTATCTCTGCACCCGCCCTTTGCCAGGTGGTGCTCCCTACCTTCATCCTGGAGAAGCGCTCCCTGCTGGAGATGTATGCCAACTTCATGGCTCACCCCGACATGTTCCTCTCCATCACTTCCAGCTGCACGCCAGAGGAGCGAATCATTCGCTTCGTTGAGTACTACCTTACTGCCTTTCATGAGGGCCGGAAGGGTGCTGTGGCCAAGAAACCCTATAACCCCATCTTGGGTGAGAACTTCCACTGTTCCTGGTATGTGCCTCGGGACCAAGTTCGACCTCTCAGGACAACTAACTGTACTAGTCATTCAGCACCCACAGCCACTGCTACCATTCCTGGGTCCTCACAGAGGGGAATGGATGGCAGCAGCAGCAAAAGAAACTCAGACTGCTATTGTGTTCGCTTTGTGGCAGAGCAGGTGTCCCACCACCCACCTGTATCAGGCTTCTACTGTGAGTGCAAGGAGCAGAGGATGTGTGTCAACGCTCACGTTTGGACCAAAAGCAAGTTTATGGGCATGTCTGTTGGTGTCTCCATGGTTGGGGAAGGTAAGATATACATTAATCATGGTGTGCTTGATTTTCACAACAATGTGGTTACATGTTGGTATTTTCTTTACCTTGAAAATGTGGTTGGTATTGTCATATTATGACAGATGACACAAAAAGTGTGAGAAGAGACAAACATCCAAATGCATATTATATCACTGAAGGTGAATATATGATGTAGAACCAATATACTGTGTGAGGTTTAAGACCTGCAGAAAAGTACAGAGACAGAAAGGAAGAAGCAGAACTACAGGACAGAGAAGACACAATTAATGACATGCAACGAAGGAGGGAGGGAGGGAGGGAGGGAGAGGAGAGGAGAGGAGAGGAAAGGAGCTCAGTGTACTGTGCAAGGTCCCCCGCAGACTAAGTCTATAGCAACTAAGAGATGGTTGGAGTTGTTCTGCTGGGATAATAAGGTTCGATGAGGTCTTTAAGATATGATGGAGCTTGATTATTATTTGGTTTGTATGTGAGGAGAAGAATTTTGTATTCTAATTCCAGTCAGAACTCTGGCTGCAACATTTTGGATTAACTGAAGGCTTCTTTATGTTTCTAAGGATGTGTGTGGAACCCCTGAGGGCAGTCCTCTCACCTCTCAGGCACTGTGATAGCCTGGAAGATTCTTTTTAAATCCATTTTTGAATGTTCAGAGACTTCTGATCACCATCATCTATCAGCAAGCATAATTTCTCTTTTTTTTAAATTAATCATTAATCAATGATTTGCATTTCACGTCCCACATAATGGCAGTGTCACAAATATTTATAAACCACTTCAGGAATGTGTTCATACCATTTCTCCAGCATTTGACCACCAGCTTATTTACAGCTTGACCAGTGGAGATAGCTGGCTATTTTGTTGTCTGTTCTTATACTTAGTATATGTTGCCAGCTCTGCACAACTGGCAACAATATGGCTGATGGTCTCTACAAATGTCTGAATCAAATCAAATGAACTTTATTTGTATAGCACACTTAAAAACAATGGAAGTTGACAAAACTGCTGAACAATTGTCAAAATTCAATTCAGTATAGGGTGCTAAATCAAAACAAAAAAAATCTACATAGGCACTAGTGTAGCCACACATTAGCTGCATACCCAGTGCTGTAACTTACACCATGCACCTCCAAAGCAATAACACTACACATCGCGTGACACAGGCCACAGCAACAATGAGTAAAACACTGGGTAGCCTGTAGTGTACTGTACTGTTGTCTGCTTGTTGTGGATCAAGCTTATTATCATTATTAGTATTATTAGCACATAGTGTACATAGCACCACAGTGAGAATGATAATCCAACAGTGATGTAATTATGATGTTAAAAGTACTGACTTTTTATACATAGTGATGTTTCTCTGTAACATCAGCATTTACATTCTGTTCAGCAGGGACAGGAGTGTCATGTGTTCAGTTAACTGCTACAGCACAATATGTCTCTACCTCAGGGACCTACTGCTAACTGGTGCGAATATCATTGTTTGGCATTCTGCAGATGTTCACTAGCTAAACTTAGTGTGTGCACGTGATAAGACAAATTTACGGTCATGTACTGTGTCGTATTTTCTGCCCCCAATTATACCGACCATAGATAAGTGTATATATGCATTATATACATTCTGCTGTTCTCGTTGTTTTCAAGTGACTGATACTGACACACCAAAGAAAGTGAGTATTTATTGTGTAGATGTTGTCTGTAACAACAGTCAAGTGCAGTCAGTGCTTCCCTGCTCAAACAGAGCAACAAGAAAAATGGTACACCTGCAGGTACACACATACATGGTTCATCTATTACTGATTGTGTGAGTTTGTCCACTTATCTCTGGCTGCTTTCACCATCCAGATGAGCTGCATCAGTAGACAGAGTAGATGAGTCCAGCCTGTTGTGTCTGCTGCCATGGTAAACTTTCTGCATAACCCCCACTACTTGATAAGCTCAGCAGCCAGTGAACAGTCTACTGAGTGAGAATTCCCACATCACAGGAAATACAGTTAAAATTTTAACCACAGGTCAACTCATAAACATAGCAAATGAGGTAATAAGATGACAGCTCAGCAGCTGTCTTGTATACTCTCTTTAGCTCCTGTCAAAGTAAAAGCCAGGCTGACATTGACTCATGCATAGTCACTCTCTTTTTTCTCATCCTCACAGCTCTCTGATATGTTGGGCCTTACTAAGAATACTAAGTTAGCTTTTTCTGATATCTAGATGAAGGGTCTGACTATTGCAGTTGTGATGTAGTGCCATAAAGTGTTGTGCAGTTCCTGCAAGAGGTTCCTGGGATGTGATCCCAAAGTTACATAGCACAGTAACAGAAAAAAAATGTCATTCACCTTATTACACATCAGTCTTACAATCCAAAACATTTTTGAAGCCATTATTTCAATGTAAAAATGTTATGTATTGTTGCTTTAAACACACATAAGCAAAAATCTATCCCAAAAAGACTAGATTCATTTGGCTCATTTGACTCTACAGCAGTGGTTGTGTTTTACAGACAGACATTGACTTGTCTGTGTAGTCTCTGTGTCTCTATGTGCAAATATTGAGAGTGAAGCTTTCTTATATTATTTTACTCTTTGTATTTCACACTGTGATACATGTCTGCTCACTGTATCCAATCTTTACATTACAGAAACAAGACACCTCACCCTGTTATCACACACTGTATAGAAAATAATGGGATTCTGGGCTTTGTACAATTCCATAGCAATACTGTATTATTGTATGAATAGAATGTATGGGTTTCCTCTTGAGTGTTGCAGAGGGTGTTTCTGTGTGTGTGCACATGCTTTTCTTTTCTTGTGTGGACAAATTTAGTTTCCATATCATATTTGTGAGGACACTTTAGCTGTGTGTGTGTGTGTGTGTGTGTGTGTCTTGGGGAAACAGATGTGGACATGTAAGACCTGGGACCAGAACCGTGATTGTCTGGATGATGACAGAACAAGAACACACAGCACCAGCCAGATGGCGTTTGTGTTATATACTACGTGTTTGTCGATACTGAAAGTTCATTCAAACTGCATTCTGTAATGCTGATTTTGTAAGACAGTGATCATATATTCAGCATGCACAGAATTATTGAGCCCTGATAATCTGGTGTCTCCTTCCTCACAGGTAACTGTCTGATAAGTGAGTTACTGTACACAGTAACTGAGCAGCCTGTGTGCGGTTAGTTTGTAGCACTGCCTCACTGACTGAACCTCTGAGCTGCTCTTGGCTGGACATTAAAAAACCATGCTGATTTAGTACAGTATAGTAACCATATTTCAAATAATGATCATGTCATGTCATATCTCAAGCAGTAATTATCAAGGAGACTGTCTGTATCCAGTGTTAGAAAGTAACTTGGTAAATTTACTCAACATATGTTATTGCACAGTTTTGAGTTACTTGTAGTTTTACTTAATACTTCTCCTTGAGTACATTTCACAGGAATACTGTTTACTCCACTACAGTTATTAACAGTTGTACCTTAGATTCACATGCTGTCTCTCTCTCTCTTGCTACCTGCTCAGTTTATTTTTTCACAATTGGTCATTTAATTTGTCAATTTTGTAATTCTTCAACAACAACACCCAGAGGTGCTGTCTCCACTGTCCTGTTTCACCCAGGTGTGCTGTATCTGTTGGAGCATGATGAGGAATATGTATTCACGCTGCCCTGTGCCTACGCCCGCTCCATCCTCACTGTGCCATGGGTGGAACTTGGGGGAAAGGTCACTATCAACTGTGCCAAGAGTGGATACTCTGCCACTGTCACTTTCCACACCAAACCCTTCTATGGTGGGAAAGTACACAGGTATGCAGCAGTCACAGTTTCTATGTCTATGTTAGTTCTGTTTTCCTGAAACTGGAAAGGAGGATCACACTGTGCTGCACCAGCATAAATATTCCATAGCCTCTTCTGCACCTCTCTTCCCACCTCAGCAAACATATTGGTTTGAAGCCACAAAATTATGCACACACACAAAAAAATAAACGACCAGCTAAGAGAAACTGATTAAAAAACTGAATTTAACATACCTCTGCATTATTGTTGTTGATACTCCCTTATGTTTAAAAGTGTGCAGTCAAAATTTTATTTAAGTAAATATACATAAGTATTGTCAGGAAAATGTCCTCAAAGTATCAAAACTCAATATTATTAGAAGATATTTGCCTCCTGTGGCTTAAATCATCATATGTACTATTGCACAAGAACCCACAGTAAGCATTTTAATGCTGTAGCTGCTCCATATGTGGGTTTGTTTCTCACCTTTGCTTTCTGTGAAATATCTGATCACTATCCAGCTCAAGGGTGACAAGTAGACACTGTCTGCTTTGTTTTGTATTTTATAATCTTATCATGCAAATTTCATGTAAATTAAAACAAGTAACTGCAGCTGTCAGATAAATGCAGTGGAGTAAATAATACAGTGTTTGCCACTGAAAAGTACTGGAGTAGAAGTAGGATCTTCAATAAAATGGAAATATTCAAGTAAACTAAAATGTTTTAAAATAGTCTTCTTCTTGACTTTTACAGAAAATGTAGGTTGAACAAAATGCATTTTTTCTTTATATTAAACACAGTTTCCTGAACTATTACTGAACTATGACCAAAGAGTAAAGAGGATTTTTACAGCTCCGGAAAAATAACAGACCACTGTAAGTTATTCTTAAATCAGCTCTCTATTAGTATGTCAACCATTCCATATAAGTGTCTGTTAACGTCCTACACAGACACACGTCATTCTGTTTTATGAGGCACTGATTAGGTGATCACCTGAATCAAATCTTATTGAATAAGGAAAAGAGTGGTGTAAAGTTACCCAACAGCAATGTTAAAAACTGGCGGAGAGCCACCAAAACGCATGAAATGATTTCTGAACATTTTGTTTAAAAGTGAACAAGGGATTAGTTTTTATTTGAATTATTCAAGTTCTGCAAACACCACATCGTGTCTCTTTTTCATGTATTGTCGTTTTCTTTAAAAGAAAGAATAAAAATTATATTTGGAAATTAGGAGAAATGTTGTCAGCAGAACAAAGCTGTACCTAGAAAAGCTAAAACCTGAGAAACTGATCATTTTGCTGTGGTCTCTTATTTTTTCCAGAGCTGTATATGTATCAGCTGTAAACGCCATATTGTCATAGTAAGTGTTATTAAAAACTGTTCATCATGAGTCCCACCAGTTTTAAGGAGTTGTCTTAAGGAATACAGGTTATGCATACAGTATCTGCTGTTAATTTCTTACAGAGTAACAGCAGAGGTGAAGCACAACCAGACAGGAAACATTGTGTGTAAGGCCCAGGGGGAGTGGAACGGGGTGCTAGAGTTCAGCTACAACAATGGGGAAAACAAGGTGATCGATACCTCAAAGCTGCCAGTCACCAAGAAGAAGATCCGACCTATAGACAACCAGGGCCAGTACGAGTCACGGTGAGTCACACACATTTTCAAATGCTGATAATAATTATAATAACAGTGATATACTTTATGATCCCCTTGGGGAAATTGTTGTTGGATGGCTTCATATCCATGATTTATTTTCACATATGACTTATCACAGTGACTTATTGAAGGACACCTTGACATGTGGCCAGGAGAACCCTGCTACTGTACCAATTGAGTTACAGTCATCCATCATGACAGTTATTCCAGTTCTGTGATTCTTCTATCTAGGCGTCTTTGGCAGCATGTGACAGCATCACTGAAGGCAGGAAATATGGATGCTGCCACAGAACACAAACACTGCCTGGAGGAGAAGCAGCGCAGTGAGGGCAAACAGAGAGCTGCCACCAAAACCTCCTGGAAACCCAAATATTTTGTTAAAGAGGTGAGGAGGTGCTCACACACCACTGACATCCAGGTTCTTAGCACATGCTGGCAGGCTTAGGTTGAACATTGCTAACTCAGTAGTGAATACAGCACAAGGTCATACACTCATACACTACACTCCAGTCATGTAGAAATCCACCACTGTCCCCTGCTGTGCAACTTGATATCTCACTGAATGAACTGACAAGACAAAATATTTGTGACTATAGATAAGCAAGTTTATTTAACAAAAATAAATAAAAAAAACATGTGGGCATTACTAAGTATTAAGTAGCAAGTGAAGTTGTTTGGCCTTAATACCAGAGGTGTATAAAATACACAAACTCAATACTCAAGTAAAAGTACAAGTATATTCCTAGAAAAATACTCAACTACAAGTAGAAGTACCCTTTTTTTCTACTCAAGTAAAAGTACTAAAGTACATGCACAAAATCTTACTTAAAGTACTAAAGTAAAAGTACTCCACTACGAAAAAAGTGTATTTTAACAATATAGAATTTGATTCTGGTGAAAACATAAATGTAGAAGTTTAGTCCAGATTTGTTCAACAAATTCTCAAAGGTGAAAATGATGGTAAAATGTGTTGTTACCTACAGACTGTGGAACTGATTTTAACACCTTATATAGTGACAGGAAGTTAATCCATATATGATACATCAGCCTTTTACTAATATATAATGATTTTTATAAAAATCTAATCCTGCAAAAAGGAACTAGTAACTGATGATGTTAAAATAAATGTAGTGGAGTAAAAATACAGTATTTTCCTCTAGCTTGTAGTGGAGTGAAATTAAAAGTAGCATAAAATGGAACTACAGTAAAATACAAGTAGCTCTAAACTGTTTTACCAAACAAATATGTTTGGTCAAAATTGAGTCATGCAACAGGACAATGATGCAACGATGAAGCACACCAGTAAATCTACATTAGAATGGCTGACTAATAAAAGAATTAAGGTTTTGGAAGAATTGGCCAGAATTCCTCCACAATGGTGTGAGAGATTGAGAAAGTTATGCAAGAAACAATTACGTCACGTTACTGCTGCTGAAGGTGGACCTACAAGCTACTGAATCATGGGGGGTACTTTGTAATGCTCATGTTTTTTTTCATATTGGCTTCATTTTTTAAATAAATAATAGTAGATATCTGTGAAGATTCTCAGTCATCCAGGTCATGGTTGTCTTCAAGGAACTAAAACAAGTCCAGTTGCCACTGAATAACCTTTTTTGGGAAAATAATGGTAGAGTGAAAAAAATGATATGTTGTTGTTTGTCTTGTCGTTGTAATTGCTTAATGTTAAGACAACAATTGGATGATTTTTGTTATGTTTTTACACACAAAATCAAAAGATGGGGTACTAACTTTAGAACATGACAGCTGTTCTGAAGCTTTCAGTCTTATCACATGGTCTTCATCAACAGATGCTAATTGCTCAGCTGTTGAAGTATTGGAGAAGTTCAGCCTTTCAGATCATTCCATGTGTCATCTGTAAAATTCAGCTAACAGGCAAAAACAGACACAAGTACATTGTGGATTGTTTGGCAAATGCTGTGGACTCTTTTGTGTGTGTGTGTGTGTGTGTAGGGTGAAGGCTGGGTGTACCACAATCCTCTGTGGAAAGCTCACTGACCAGGAGCCGTGGAAGCAGCTGTCCACCTTCAGGCAACAAGTGCAGGTTTCAGGGTTAAGGGCTTGCCTAGAAATGGAGAGACAGATGAGATGGAAGGAGTGAGGCTTAGTGAGAGGGAGGCTTTGGGTGCCAGAACAAGAGGTGTCAAAAACTACCAGAGGACAAACATACAGTCCTGTCCTATCAGTGACATGTTTGTTCACCATTGAGTTGAGACTGATCTTACAGCCACCTTTAAGATCTGTTCAGACAAGGCAAGACATACCTCAGGAGGATGACACAATGAAACAAACAAGTCCCTGTAAACAGCTTCCACCCCCTCACTTGTAGGCTGTTTGCACAATGTACTAAACAGGTTTTGCACAATTCACTGTAAAAAAAATAGTATTAACAATAGGGCATATGTGTGTTTTTTATGTTTACATATATGTTTATAAGAATGAATGAATAGTGTACTTAGACATTTTGAAAAATAACACCTGTATGCTCACTCTACTGAACCCAGAGAGAGCAGGGTAGAACCAGACTGGTTTTGTTTGAAGCTGCAGCCCACTGATTTTCTCCCTAAGGCTGGGCAGACACTGTGTAACTTTTATTATTATGTGTACTATCTCATAAGTCACATGACATGTTTTGTTCTGGCTCCAGCAGAAGCTGTGACTTTACTGATCACACTGTACAGGTCAGTCAGTCAGTCGTAGCAAGGAGCTCATAATACACATTGCCAGAAGATGTCGGTAAATTTCAATTCAGTTTTATTTAGAGTTTATGGCACGAAATAGTCACTTTATATAGTATAGTCAGGATCTTACAGAATTATAAATAAAATCTGACAAATCCAGCTTGAGCAGCACTAGGTAACAGCTAACGGGACAAACTTCTTTTAACTGAAGCAACCTCCACCAGAGCCAGGTTCAGTATGGGGGGCCATCTGCCTTGACTGGTTGGGGTGAGGGGAAGGTAATGAGAAAAAAGACTGGCAGAAAGAAGCATTACTACTGGGGAAAGAAGACAGAGAGTTACTGACATGCAATGATGGTATTTCAGCACTGACAGTACTTACAGAAAGACGATGGCTTTAATTTCTTTAATTTCTGTGATTCTACAATGAAAGAAGAACAAGAAGGGGATAAAGAACATCTATCTGGAAAATGCAGACATGAAGTTCTATTCCACTGAAGTTCTGTTTCTGTTTTATTTCACAAAAGTCTCTATAATACAGATATAAAATAAAATATACCACTCATACAACAATATGAAAACATACTCACACCCAACATACAGTATATTTTTACAACAGCCATGTGAGGAATGGAATTGCTCGTTCTGCAACACAACATTTCAAGACACGAATTCTGATGAGTTGTCTGAGAGCAGGATTGTTGATTGTTCAGGTGATTAATTGGGTGTCAGGGGTCTGCTCACTCTGAATGTCAAACAACAGACAATCATGTTGACATTTGGCCGAATCTGGAAATTTTGTTAAATTCCTTAAGGGCATGCTCCATCTTTAAAATATATTTATTATACTATATTGTACATATACATATATAAAATTATATTATATAAAGGTCACTTCCATTATACCAGTTGAATATCTCACTGAAACATTTACAATGTTGTAGTAGATCAGAAAGGTGGAAAAACATTTAACCTTTAAAGGGTCCTGTACTGCACAAAACACACTCATAACCCTCAAGCTGATCTCTTTTCTGTATGCCAACATTGTTGGTTTTATGTATTTACTTACACTCAGCAGAGGTCAATGAAAATTGAATTATTCAATTTTATTTTTACAGCACCAACAATACAATGTAATCTTGCAGCAACATCTTCCAGGTCTTTCTGGATAATCTCCACCACACTTTGAATAGTTTTCAAGTTTTAATAGTTCTCAGGATTTTTTTTTTTTTTTTTTTTTTTTTTTAGAGAAGCTCAGTTTCCATATAAATTAGCTGTGTTATTATAGTAATGGGTACACAGTTGTTTAGCAGCATGTTACAGTCAATGTTGAATGAGTGTTGAATTTCTTAAAATGTTAATGTTTCACGTTTTTCAGTCCTGTGATTACCAAGACTAAATTCCCAGACCATTGTAAGGGATGATTCTAGAGCATGTGTTTATAGTTAAATCTTGTTATAAAATAAAGGTACTCATGCTGTAACATCTGACAAGGTTTCCTGTTGTCATTGTCCCATTTGGTGTATTTCATTGTATTTACTGGAATTCGGAGAGCTGACTCTTTCAGTTCAAATATAGTTAAAATCCGGGCCATTTTTCTAACTGTGCTTTACAAATTTGCAGTTTATTAACTTGAGTTTGTCCATTGAGATTCTCTCTGCAATAAAATCAGTGAGTTCCTCTGCTTTACCCCAGACAATAAAAGTTAGGCACCCAAGAATGTTTTTGTTTTTTTTCCATGTGCTTTTCCTCAAATAGCTGCATTGATCAAATGTGGCACAACTAGTGGTTAACATATGCGAAGGACTACTGAGTGTTAGAATTTCCAAATGGTAAAGACCAGAGTAGTTCATTGTCGTTATTTTCGTAGTAAGGGTATTAGGATCACTGCATCACTGTGGTGTAAAATAACCAGACCAGGTATGTAAAGTAGCTGAGCTGAGTAAAATTAGGTTTTATAGCAAATAGGGAGTGTTTTTATTAAATGTAGTAAATGATATGAGTAAATGTAATGCATTATATAACAAATAGGGAATGATTTTGGGCAAAGTCATGAATTCCCCTTTTCTGTTGACTTGTGACATTCAGTCCGTAAACACCAAGGACTCATTGGCAATGCTGTTAAAGATCACAATAATTATAATAATGTTTAAAAATATACATTAAATATTGTATAAACAACCATATTAGACCTTTATTTTTTAAACCTACCATACTTATCCTAACATACCAGGTTATACAACATACTCATAATGGAATTGTAGTTATTAGTGATGTTGAAATCTCACTGGGGCCTAAAGATGACAAGCCTGGTAAATGGTAAATGGCCTGCACATATATAGCACTTTTCTACCTTTCCACAAGAAGTCTGATTAATCCTTGGGTACAATTTCCAGGTGCCTGAAGGTGCCACGTTCAATTATACGCAAGTATAAATACAATGGGAATGTCCAGCCATCATACGGATCAAGAAGGACACGGGTTCTGTGTCCTAGTGTTTTGATGCAAAATGTGGGCATTAACCCTAGAACAAAAGCAAAACACCTTGTGAAGCTGGTAAGAGAGTGTCATTATCTACAGTGAAATGAGACCTTCGCTTCAGCGAAGACGTAGCCATTACTCCAAAAGCAACATAAAAAAAGCCAGATTTCAGTCTGCAAATGCACACAGGGACAAAGTCTTAATTTTTGGAGACAATGTACTGTGGTCTGATGAAACTACAGCTGACCTGTTTGGCCATAATTACACTTGACATAATAGATGGCATCATAAGGAAAGAACATTATGTAGAAATACTGAAGCAACATCTCAAGACATGAACCAGGAAGTTAAAGCTTGGGCGCAAATCGGTCTTCCAAATGGACAATTCCTCTAAGCGAGCAAGGTGGCCTACAAACCTGACTCAGTATAACCATTTCTGTCAGGACGAATAGGACAAAATTCCAGCAAATTATTTTCAGCAGCTTGTGGAAGGATATCACTACCAGATATTTCTGGTATCTCAACTTCAACTTTTGACTTTGAAGAAAGTAATAAAAAAAATCTCTGTCTCATTATTCTTGTAAGGCTTTGTGTGTTTTTTGGACCCGATTAAAAAACCAGACACAGATGTTCACAGTTTGAAGGCGTTTAATTAAATAAAGAGGTGATGGGAATGGTGGGTCGGGTCTTGCAGGAGTCTAGAAGGCCACGGGTGGATGCTAAAAAGGAGAGGCAGAGTGAGACTGGTGGCGAGAGGTGTGGGATAGTTGTGAATGAATACTGACTTACTTGAGTAGTAGTGGAGCCCAAGCTGGGGCGAATGGGTGATGTAGTGATATTGATACTGAGTGGGGGGCATCCATCCATCCATCCATCTATCTTCATCCGCTTATCTGAGGTCGGGTCGCAAAAGCTTCAGCAGGGATACCCAGACTTCCCTCGCCCTGGCCACTTCTTCCAGCTCCTCATGGGGGATCCCAAGGCGTTACCAGGCCAGCCGAGAGAGACATAGTCCCTCCAGAGTGTCCTGGGTCTTCCCCAGGGTCTCCTTCCTCACCAGGGAGGCATCCAGGAGACATCCTAATTAGATGCCCGAGCCACCTCATCTGGCTCATCTTGATGCGAAGGAGCAGTGGCTCTACTCTGAGCCCCTCCCAGATGACTGAGCTTCTCACCCTATCTCTAACGGAGAGCCCAGACACCCTACGGAGGAAACTCATTTTGGCCGATTGTATTCGCGATCTCGTTCTTTCAGTCACTACCCACAGCTCATGACCATAGGTGAGGGTGGGAACGTAGATCGACCGGTAAATTGAGAGCTTTGCCTTTTGGCTCAGCTCCTTCTTACATCACTGCGGACGGTGCCCCGCTCCGCCTGTCGATCTCCCGCTCCATTCTACCCTCACTCATGAACAAGACCCCGAGATACTTAAACTCCTCCACTTGGGGCAGGATCTCACTCTAGAAATCGTGTCCATAAAGATTATGAACAGGATCGGTGACAAAGGGCAGCCCTGAAAGTCCAACTCTCACCGGAAACAGGTCCGACTTACAGCCGGCAATGTGGACCAAGCTCAAACACTGGTTGTACAGGGACCGAATAGCCCTTAATGAATCCGATACCCCATACTCCTGGAGAACCCCCCACAGGACTCCCCGAGGGACACGGTCGAATGCCTTCTCCAAGTACACAAAGCACATGTAGACTGGTTGGGCAAACTCCCATGCACCGTCCAGGACCCTGTTAAGGGTGTAGATAGTCCACTGTTCCGCGGCCTGATCGAAAACCACACTGCTCCTCCTGAATCCAAGGTTCGACTGTCCGAAAGACCCTCCTTTCCAGGACCCCTGAATAGACTTTCCTGGGGAGGCTGAGGAGTGTGATCCCTCTGTAGTTGGAGCGCACATTCCGGTCCCCCTTCTTAAAGAGGGGAACCACCACCCCAGTTTGCCAATCCAAATGTTGCAGAGGCATGTCAACCATGACAGTCCTACAACATCCAGAGCCTTGAGGAACTCCGGGCAGATCTCATCCACCCCCGGGCCCTGCCACCAAGGAGCTTTTTGACCACCTTGGCGACCTCGATAAAGTGGAGGTTTGAGGAGGAGTGGGGGGCAGGAAGAGAGAAATGCAGAGACAACGGGGGCCTACTGTGGCCCCTAGAGACAAATCACGAACAAAAGAAAAAGCAGAAACAAAAAAAAAGCGCTGCAAATGAAAAAACATGAACAATAGGAAAAGCAGAAACAAAAAGAAAATGCACTGCAATTCAAAAAACACGAACAAAACAAAAAGCAGAAACAAAAAGAAAATGGGCTGCAAATAGACTATCCCAAACCAGAAGTGCTCCACGGCGAAAGGGGGTGCGATGAGCTCATATAGTCCAGTCGCTACACAGACCAGGAAGTTCCAACGACCAGTGTCGTGCCAAAAAGTGATTGTCTGCCAGAAAGTGATTACCGAGCGCGAGAGTGCGCACAGCCTGTTAAAGATCCATCCTTCCACTAACTTGGGGATACATGTAGTGGATAGTTTTTGCACTTTAAGATAATTTAAATCTCCTATTTTTGTCCTTTTCTATACAGAGATCACACTCAGTATTTGTCACTTTAGCCTAAAGAAACTGTTTTTGGTCAATTTTTTTGTTTGTTTTTTAATGTGTACATATTGTCTATATTTCCTAGATGTATTCTAATAAAAAGAATAATAAAAAAACACAAAAATAAATATATATGATCATAATAGCACTACCGAAACTAATGGTGGCCTAAGACTTTTGCACAGTACTTTATATACACATATACAGCAAGGGCTTAACTGTGGCAAGACAGTGTATTACAAATTTTTGAAATTACCAAGAATCTGTCTGCCTGCTTGCTTAATAGTCTTTGACCAGCAGTTTGAATGCACATGAACCTTTTTGTGAACCATTTGGCTGGAAGGCTTCAGTGCTTCGAAGCTTCAAGAAGCTTCATCTGGCCTTCAGTACTAAGTAGAGCAAATGAAGCTTCACATGAAGCTTCGTCCAAAGTGAACCAATTCGATGGAAAGCTTCATGGCTTCAAGAAACCCTCATCTTGAGGAGCGGCATGATAGCTCAGTGGGTAGAGCAGTGTCTTCAAACCTGAGGGTGAGCGGGTCAATTCCCAGTCCCGGCAAGCTACATGTCGAGGTGTCCTTGGACAAGACACCGATACCCTGACCCTTGGCGCCTCACAGGGGCAGCCTGTCCACAAAGAATTTCCCCAAGGAGATCAATAAAGTATCAATTATTATTATTATTATTATTATTATTATTATCTACCAATCACTACTAAATCCTAATTCCAAAATCGAAATCCATAAGAATGATCCAAGGTCAGAGTCCAAAACCCAATTCAGAGCCAAAGACAGGGTCAGAGCACCAGACAGGGGACAGGCAGAGGAGGAAAACCAGAGACAGGCTGAGATCAAAAACTAAGTAAACAAAACTCAGTCTTTCTGAAGATAAGGCAAAAGGCAGGTATGGAACAGAAGTCAGGTCGAGGAATCCAAAGCAGGCAGTCAGTACAAAGAGAGCTGAAGAGCTATCAAACAATCTAGCAAAGAGTCTGAGTCTGAGGGGCTGCATAAATAGAGGGTGAGGAGCACAGGTGAAATCAATCAGGGGATAATGAGGGGATGAAGCTGGATGAGCTGAGGGTAGGGACGACAGGAAGGAGTTAACAAAATAAAAGCCAGAACAGGAAGTGAGATAGGATTCCTAACAATTCTGGAATTTGGTTACAAATAGAAATAATTTTAGTAATCCTAACTGACCTAAAACTGGAGAAGTTTGATCTGATTTAATGCCAGAAAAAAGTAATACAAAATCCTGCACAGAGTGCACTATGTAGGTCAACAGACAGGATTCTAACAACTGCTTTCACTGTCAAGGTGATACACCTGATAATTACATCCACACTCTTTGGTTCTGTCCACCTGTTCAGAGGTTCTGGCGCAGGATTTGTGAAGACAGACTTAAGTGTCTGAAATGTATCATTCCACCCTCTCCTTCAGTCTGCTCGTTGGGCGACCTAGATGGTGTCACTACGGAGATTAATACAATCCACATGACTTTCACCGCCTTATGCATTGCTAAGAAGACTGTCCTCATGAACTGGAAAAATAAAAAATAATCTTAATATCAACCAATATAGAGACCGTCTTGATACAGCTTCTTCCGCCACATTAGATCAATCTCTCTGGGCTCCTTTGATCAGCTCCATCACCTAGTGGGGGTAGGGGTCATGGTATTGTCCCGCTTTGCTTTGCTGTTGACGTGAGGGGGGCGTATGGGTTTGGGGCATCTGGTGGTTCCCTAGTGGTGGGTTTCTTGGGGGGTTCCGCGCCGGGCTGTGGTCCTGGCCTGGATGGGGCTTTGGTGGCTCTTGGGTGGTGTTTTTCTGGCAACTGCATGCGGCACTGCTGGGGGAGCCTGTGCTGCTGGACGTTGGTTACTCCTGGGTTGGTCTGGGGCGGGCTTGGGGACTTAGGGTTCTCAGGGAGCTTTGCCTCCGGGCTGGGGTTCTGGCTGGGGCCGAGGTGCTTGGGTCCTGGTTGGTGTGTCACCAGGGTTGTGGGTTGGTGTATGTGCTGGGGCCCGGCCAGGGCGCGGGGGCCTTCGGCGCATCGGTGGAACTGGGGGCCTCTTTAGCTGGCGAAGAGGTTGTTACCATCTGTCTGGGGAGCTGGCTTCAGGTGGGGGGTACTTTGACCCCCCTTGATCCTTTCCTCCCCATCCCTAAATGGTTCCCTCCTCCCACTCCATCACACCAACACACATGTAGGGCGTTGAGGTGCAGGTGCGTCGCTGGGGTGCAGGGGAGGTATTCCGCCTTTGTCCCCGCGTGGCCACCTGTATCTCAATCTTACATCACAACTTAGACACTCTCATTACCTACTCTCTCATAACACATACATATAGGGCACACTGAATGGCGTCCAGAGGGTGGTCTGCTCATTCAGACTTACCTCTGGTGCTGGTGCCCACTTCTCAATTTTATGTTGCACATAGACCTTGAGAGATCTTGGGGGGGCCGAGCTGACAACAGCTGTTTTCTGGCAGAGAGTGGTTAGCGCCATACCCTTCCCCTGTTTTAAAGCACTTTAAAACAGCACGCACCAACACCACATTTGAGCGGACGAAGTGAGGCTTGAGGTCTTCTCACACCCACGTCCTTTGTTCGCCGACTGGGGCCGGGGGCTGTTTGGATGAGCTGCCATCCGATCGGGGTCTGTGCTGGTGGGTTTCTCTGCTGCTGAGGGGACTGGTACAGTCTTCTTGTCTCCACCCCAGAGTAAAAGGAGACCATCTCCGGGGTCTGGGGGTAGTGGTAACTGACGTGTATATATGGTGTAGTATATATGGGGAGTGTGAGTGTGTATACAGTGTTCATTTCTGTGTGTCTCGATGTTGGGCGAGTGTGTGAATATTTGTATATGTGTGCATGAGGGTGGGAACACATGCTTGTGTATGTGTGTGCCTGTTTGTCTATGTCTATGTGTCAGGTCAGGTCTTAGACTCCACCTCACTCAGAACATCCCAGGCTCTCCCAGGGGTGGGAACCTATTTCCCCTCTGCCACACTCCCTGCCAGTGGATGATGCCCCCAACCTCCGGTGCGTTGGTGGTTCTCAACATCTGGGGCTGGATGCTCGGGTGAGTACTGGCTCACTCCCGGCGTTTGCTTGGCGGGGCCTGGCCCTCCTGGCTCTGTTGGGCCCCTGCTGGGGGGTGGGGAGCCCTTGGGTCTGAAAGAGTTCAGAACTTTCAGAAGTTTGTCCCAGACGAGTTGACAGCTTCCTTTATGATAGGTGAAAGCAAATTCACTAAATAACTGAGAATCACAGAATCACCACACCCCACACAAAAACTGTGGCATCCTCTTTACTGTGGAAAATGTACCAACATATTTACCCTTGATTGTGGATGTAAAGCATTCAATTTGTATGCTAATAAGTGTCACTGTGACGTCAGTCTTCCTTGTCTGATATGTGATGTTGTTTTTAACCTTGTGTGACTCAGGACAACAAACTTCTGAACAGCAATGTATTACAATGTATGATCAAACCTTTTAACTAGTTGAGGTAGATGGCAAAGCTGTTGAGATACAAACAGATTTTTATGAGTATAAGTATTTGTATTATTGTGTACCATCCATCACAGTGAATTCAACCACTTACATATCTGCTCAATAGCTGAGCCCACAAATACATAGACAAATATTAAATATTGAACTGCTCACTGACACAGGAGAGAGAAAAAGATAAAGCTCCTGATACACTAGGTTACCAGAGAGTTCTGAATTCAAACAAAGCACATTTGGTTTTATGCATGAGGTGGTGCAGTGTAAAGAAGGAACAACTCACAGTGGTAGCATCAGTTCCACAGAAATGATCAGTGCAGTGGTTTGATCATAGTGCAGGGAGAACACCTAGCTTGAAAAACCATTAGACGTCACTGTCCCCATCAGAAGATTATGTGTGAATAAAAAATAAGAATAAGAATAGAACAAAGCACAGGAAGTAACCCCCCCCCCCCCACACACACACACACACAAAAAAAAAACAAAAAAAAAAACTAATGGGTCACAGAAAGCTCAGTATTCATGTTACTTTACTGACAGATGTCCACCTGAGCAAAAAAATGAAGCAGCTGTCTAAACTCACTCAAACAATGAGTAAATAGTTGGTAGTTAAAATCAGCATCATATCTACATTGTATCTGCATACATTAAGCTGCTGTGTTTGGCATCGATGACTGAACGACACAGCTGCTCAATAGTTCAACCTCCTTATCTACTCAAGATCTCCTACTACTAAAATGTATTTTATTTTTTTAATACTAAAATTATTTCTATTTGTAACCAAATGTTCTTGAAATCTGTCCTAACTCGAGCAAAGAGTAGATCCTTTGTGACATGATGTGCATTGTATGTCTTCAGGCTAAGCTACAGTAGGTGATACATTCATCAGAGAGACAACCACCATCACTATAACACAAGATTCAAGAAGTCTTTATTGTCATTATGCATTGCACATAACAAAATTTTGTTCGGTGACTCTCGGCAACAATCAATCGAAGTGTATAAAGTATTTCACTTTCGCAATACTGTAATACTGTACAGAAAAAGTTTTATCAGCCTGTACAGGCTGATTAGCTGCACTAGATTGTCCAGCAGCAGTCCTGGAGAGTGAGTACAAAAGTCTGGTCTGGTGGGCTATGTGTGTGTGTCTGTCTGCTGGGAGGTGTCATGTTTCTGTGAATGTGACTGTGGGGTGGGGTGGGGGTAGGGGGTGTTTGTGAGAGAGTGTGTGTGCAGGGGTTAGATGGATTTAACAGCCCTGGGGAAGAAGCTGGTCCTCAGTCTGGCCATATGAGTCATTATGTTCCTGTACCTTTTCCTGGAGGGGAGCGGTCCGCTGTCTCCAGCAGACTACTGCTGGAGTCGGACCTCCCTCATCTCTGATGGAGCTACCACACTCAGCTGTTTATGTTTAACATGTTGTGTCTTTTATACAAGATTTATACATATTAAAGGTTAAAGGCTAGTAAACTTTTACGTGCTGTTTTTTACTTTGCTCTATAATGACGTGACTGCCACTTGTTCCAGCCTCATCATCATCATCACCTGGTTTTCAATATTTTCTCATCAAATCCCTCAAACCTTCTACTTTCCTTTTCTCTTCTCTTCTTCTCTTTACTTTTCTGTGCACAGGATATATGCTGACTGGACATTTAGACAATTAACTGGAGAGTGCTAAATAAACTCAAAGTCAAAGGTTGTTGTCTGTGGCCAAACTTTTTCTGTGTAGGGGTGGGGGATTATTGACCGTATTTCAAGGACAATTATGAAGAAAAGAAACAAAACGCTTTATGTCACTAAAATATTACATATTTTTCCATTTTGAAAAATGATTCCTCTAGATACTTTTTTGGGTTGAAGGGCCCAGTTCTGGGCCCCCCCTCTACTGGGGGCCCGGGACAAGTGACCCGTTTGTCCCCCCCGTCGGCGGGCGTGACTACATGCCTCAACATGTTACTGTGGAACACCACAAAAAACTTCTGAGGCCTCACATAAACAGGCGTGTGCTTTTTAAACTGTCCCATTAATTCAGCTGTAACACAGGTGGATATCTAGACACAGCAAGTAAAGATTAATACAAACAGGATGCACCTGACCACAGTTCCACAGCAATATGGGTGATTACCTTTTTAAAAGAGAAATTTCAGTTTTTGATTTCTAATAAATCTGCAATACAATGTTCAATATATTTCACTTTGTCACTATTGCATGTAGACTGATGGGAAACATTTGCAGTTTTTTCAATTTCAAATGAAACTTAGTGAAAAAAGTGAAAGGGTGTGAATACTTTCTGAAGCGATGCGCTGTTGGCTCAACACCAGGCAAACTGTGTATTGTGAGAGTGAATGGAACTCAATGGCAGTGCAGGGATTAGCATGAGAATGGTGTGTGAGTGCTGGAAGGCCAGTACTTCATTTCTGTCACTCTGCAACTCATCACTCGGCTGTCTCACCTCAGCCCTCTGCTCCCCCTAACACTCAGCTGTTGCTCAGCTCAGCTCTCCACCTCTGTCATCATTTTTCTTATTCTGACTGCTCATAATCTTTCTTAGCCCAACTTTCCTTGTTTTTATCTTCCTCCTGGCAGAAAACTGGGACAACATGGAAAATGACCACACCTTCCTCTACTTCGCATATGGTAGCAACTTGCTGAAGGAGCGGCTCCAGCTCAAGAACCCCTCTGCAACAGTGCACTGTGTGGCCAGGCTCAAGGTACAATCTGATATTCATCATCAGATCACCAGTGTTCTGTTCCGAACACACAAATATTTCTCTTTCTCAGGACTATAAACTGGTATTTGGGAACCATAAGGGCCTTGCCAGTGACCGGTGGCATGGAGGTGTGGCCACCATAGAGCACAGCCCAGGTGACGAGGTGTGGGGTGTGGTGTGGAGGATGAACATGTCCGATCTGGAGTCTCTCGACAGGTAAAATGTTCAGTTTCTGTGATGACCTCTCCTGGATTTCCTCAAATGTTTTTCTGTGAAACTAATGTGCATATTTTTATGGCTGCATGTGTGCCCAGTCAAGAGAATGTGACATTAGGTGCATACAGTCCTGTGGAGCTGTCAGTGAAGACCAAAGGCCAGGAGCTCAACTGTCGCACCTACATAATGAACAGCTGTGTATATGCCCCGCCATCACCACAGTACCTGCAAGTAAGGTGCTTCTCCTGTGTGCTTGATGTGTGTTCCAAGTAAATGTAAAGCTGGAGGAGAGATTACTTCCACACAAATGCAAATACCAAAGAAAGTTCAGAGAAAGTGACTTAATGACTGTAAAAACATGCAGATTTACTAATAATTAACTACAATTTCCAATTCAGCAATATAAAAAAATCATTAATCCCAAGTCCTGTATTAAAAATTCTACTTTGGTAAAAAACACACAGTACATATTGTAATATATTATATATATAATTCTACTTGAAATATGAGTACAACAGTGTGGACCACTGGTACATTTTAATTGTGTTTGGACACAGTGAAGCTCTGTGGTACAGATAACGAAATATAAAACAATGGAAACACCTGTCTGTATGCAACATTACAGGTCAACTTGATAAAGGTGCTGATAGTCTTTTTTAACAGAAACTGTTTTGATAAGAACTCCTTAATAAATGAGGACATTTTAAACTCATCACAAACTACAGTATACTGTACTGTAAGTTAGAAAGTGAAAACTGTCACTGAAAACATTGTCTTTGAATAACCCATGACATTGTCAATGACCTCACACTGTGTGCTGTCAAAGATGACCCTTTAATGTTGTTTTGAATTCAGAAGACAAAAGAATACGATCACAAATCAGGCCAGGAGCGTGATGATCCATTCACGCCTCACCCATTTCTCTCTGTGAAGCATCTGGAACAGGGATCAGTCTACTCACACCATCTGATCAACAGGTCAATACAGCCAGGACGCATGCCCCTCTGCCATGCTATGTTTTACAGATCTGACAGCTTGTGAGCTTTTCAGAATACCAGATTGTTCTTTTGCTCATGTGAACGCAAACATGCCTGAGAGAAAAGCAGACTGCAGAGACAGACACAGTGGCTTTGTGGTCACGGTTGTGTCTCCTCTAGTGTACAGTATATGTGACAGTCCACTGTATTGTTCCATCTTTCAATTCATTTTTTCAATTCAATTCAACTTTATTTGTATAGCGCCAAATCACAACACAAGTCATCTCAAGGCACTTTACAGTGTAAGGTTTAAGACCTTACACAAAATATATATATAGAATATTTGTAGAAAACCCAACAGTGGAGAGGAAAAACTCCCTTTAACAGAAGAAACCTCCAGCAGAAACAGGCTCAGGATGGGTGGCCATCTGCCTCAACCGGTTGGGGAGAGTGGACAGAGGAGAGAGAAAAGAACAGCAGGCAACAGAGATCATAACAACAACAAGGAGCAGCAGACGAGGCACTGGGCAGGTCAGCAGGACCAGTAACTACAGTTCTGGGGTCGAGGATACCTGCAGAAAGATACAGAGAGAGAGAGACAGAGAGAGGATGAAGTACAACTAGGGGAGAGAGAAGACACAAAGTTAATAACATGCAATGATGACATAAGAGTGGACAGAGAGAGAGAGAGGAGGAGAGGAGCTCAGTGTAGTGTGAGGGGTCCCCCGGCAGACTAAATCTATAGCAGCATAACTAAGAGATGGTTCAGACTCACCTGAGCCATCTCTAACTGTAAGCTTTATCAAACAGGAAAGTTTTAAGTCTAGTCTTAAAGGTAGAAAGGGTGTCTGCCTCCTGAACCTGGATTGGGAGCTGGTTCTACAGGAGAGGAGCTTGATAGCTAAAGGCTCTGCCTCCCAGTTTACATTTAGAAACTCTAGGACCCACGAGTAGACCAGCACTCTGAGAGCTAAGTGCTCTGCTGGGATAATAAGGGTCTATGAGGTCTTTAAGATATGAAGGAGCCTGATTATTTAGTGCTTTATAAGTGAGGAGAAGGATTTTAAACTCTAGATTTTACACAGATCCTGGGCTTTGTCTCTGTGTGAGCTGTTAGGGATTATCAAATTTACTGGGATATTTTGATGCTATACTGTAGCCAGTGCAGAGGCGGAACAACTACAGTAAATGTGTTCTCTGTTCAGTGATCCAGTTACAATCCAGTTTGATCAGCAGCACATTCAATTCAAATCAATTCAATTCATCTTTATTTGTATAGTGCCAATTCACAACATAAGTCATATCAAGGCACTTTACAGTGTAAAGTTTATGACCTTACACAAAATATTTGTAGAAAACCCAACAATCCCATTTGAGCAAGCACTAGGCAACAGTGGAGAGG
>JAUBNQ010000008.1:23627808-23638779 GCA_032353495.1 Ctenopoma kingsleyae | reverse complement strand
CCTAATAATAACTCAAATTTACACACCTTGGACAGACAGAGAATGCAAACACAACTGTATTTACCTGCTCTGTTTAAAATACTGATCTCAGGGCATGTACACAAAGGAAAATCACACTGCAATTAAACAACAAGGAGCAATTGTGTTTTTTGTTATTGCTGAAAGAAGCAAAACATGATCACTTTTTTAATTGTTCTGTGACTTAGCTTATTGTGATTTGTCTGTATCTCAGAAGAATGAATGTGCTTGATTGAAAATCATTTGATATACAGTACTTTTAGGTACTGTGTCATTCACACTCCACGGCGGTAGGTGGCGGCAGTGCCCCCTGTGGCGTAAACCGAGAAGCAGCAGTAGAAGTAGAGGAGCGGCTGCACATGTGGTTACGGTGAGTTACAGCAGACGAGTCAGAGAAGAACCTCGTTGGAAGTGTCGACTTTAACGCTTTACAACAGCTACCATGAGGCCAGGTACAGTAGATATGGTTGTGGTGGATATGGTGCGTTTTATATAATGCGATATTACGTTGTTTACTAAATAAATATGCTCATAGTGAACTTAAAGGCATTAATGTGTGTTCGGCCTACAACGCCACGCTGCTCAGATAAGTGAACACTAAAATGTTACCAGCAGTACAAGAAACAGATAAGTGTGTGAACGTTTTCTACCTACAAATCAATGGTGTGTCGGCTAAAATACAACGTTAAGGTTTAGTTAAATCGTTAAAGTAACATTATTTACTTTAATGATTTAACTAAACCTTAAGCAAACTGTGCACGTCGCGTAACACACGTGTTGAACTTCTGCGCTAAGTTCACAGTAACTACGGTTTCTAGAACACAAACGCAAATAAATGTCTTATAAATTAGCGTATTTTTTCTATCGGCGTTGTTTACCCTTAAAACCGAAGAGGTCTGAGGCAGTTTTTGTTCTTAGGTCTGACACGAGGCTCGACGTTTAATATTAAAAGAGCTTTAGCTTCTGCTAACGCTAGCCTGGGTCTGAACATGTGGACGCAGTATGTAGTGAACACGCACATTCCCCGCTCAGAATCACAGCGTTCTTTTAAACACTCACTTATGTGTTGATCTACGTAGCTCGTTTGTGTCCAACTTTGTGTGAATTAGAGCAAAGACCTACAAGACATCGCTAGTGGAGCATTAGCTACACCCAGCAGTGGTAAAATGAAAGCTAGCTCTACGTTAGATTAGATGCATACTTACTGAAAGTGTTGTCACGCCGTGTTTTAACTTCAGTTCACAGCGCAGCACACAGCCGCATAGACAATCATTATTATATTCCCATGATTCTTCTATTTAAGTGTGAGGATTAGACAGACTAGACTATGTGCAAATAATATCAACTAAATGACTAAAACCCCACACTTTCTGAATAATTAGCACTTTAGCACTAATTAGCTTTATGTTTGTCTACGTGTGTTAAAGGCACATTGCGGGGTTTGACCATTATCTATTACTGCGTGTTGCTAACAGATGGAGCAGCTCGAGCGTTTACAAGTGAAACATGGTGTCAGCTTAAAAGAATAAAAAAACATAGTTAACATGGATATAAATAATGCTTCTATCAGTCTAGCCACAAATTATCCTTAGCACTATACACAGTGCTAGCTCAGCTCACTTTAGTATCATGTGCAGCCAGGTTTTCTGCTCCCTTGTTCCCTGCTCATTCATCAGCAAAACTAAAAGACATGACAACATTTGAGGAACTAAACATGAAATGCTGCTTTAGCCTGCTCTACGTAAACCAGATGACATGGAACAGAGGCACATTGAGCAAGTATGCTCAAGACAAAAAGCAGCATGGAGATAAAGGCTGATGTGCATGCTTGGAGTGCCAGTGAAACAACCTATCATTTCCATTCGGTCAGACGAGTCTTTCGGAACGAGACTTGATGACTGTTATCTAAGTGGGCCACAGTGAGAATATATCTTAATTAGGGATGCTCCGATCAGGTTTTTTGCTGCCGATACCGATTACATGGATTGGCTGTAAATTTTTCAATTTATTATAGGTAGAAGATTGGTGTGTTATGTGTGGTATTAAATTATAATGCTCCAGAATGAGACCTGGCATACCTTAATGACATATCTATGTTTATTGCTTATAACTACTGTACTGTGTATCTAAATGTCCCACTGATGATTGTTGCCTGCTAATTACAGTGATTATTTCTGGCCTTGTCCTTTCTGATTGTATGACAACGAAACAGGCATGCATGGGATGTTCTCTGTATCTATAGTGCTTAAGAAAAAGAATCTACTAATAATTTACCTGTAGTTTATTCGTTGTGTTGACGCATTTTAACGAGCTTCCCCGCGAGGTATTTTTTTGTTGCATGTGTTGCAGGATGCAAACTTTACATCACTCTCACAGTGTAAAAGTTCCATAGGGCAGACATGTTTATCTTTTGCCACCACGCCTGTGCAGTGTGAAGGAAAGGGAGAGGGGGACACTACACTGCACACAGGACCTCTGCAGACTGAAAAATATGAGCTACAGGTGGACAGCAATGAAAGGCATTGATCACCGATCGCATACTTTTTCACGGAAATCAGCCGATACTGATCGGTGGCCGATCGATTGGAGCATCCCTAATCTTAATAACTAGCCTTTGAAATGACTCAGCTGGACATCTTGGAGAAGCATGTATATGTACAGTTATCAATGTAGATGTCGGGTGTCCGCTTGTGATCCGATCGCAAAGGATGCATCTTAATACCAGGTGTAAACAGGGTCACAAACAGAACTGGTTCTGAGGTGTCTCAGTGCAAGACCCAGCTTTCATCAGTAAATTCTAACGGCTCTCTTTGGAGAACATCATTTGGATGAACCTCTTCACAGTCAACTTGCACTGGTTTCACGCTGCTTTAAAAACAGGGGCCACTGTGAATTATACACATTATGTGTATTAAGTAAAGATTGTTTGTAAACAGAAATTTACAAAATATTAGTATATAGTGCTACCTAACATCTTAACGTGTACAGTAAACTCTGTGTAAAGCTGATAGACCACTACCTTCCACTTGTCTTTCAGGGTTTAGCCCACGTGGGGACCGGGGTGGACGAGGAGGAGGACGGGGTGGAGGAAGGGGAGGATTTGGTGGACGAGGAGGATTCAGAGGAGGAAGAGGTGAGAGGTGTATCCAGTGTTATCTGTAGCATCACATCATGCACATTGTAAATAGTCATATGGCCTGACTCTGTATTAAAAATGCCCATTTTCAGGTGGAGGATTCAAGTCTCCAGAGGGTGGAGGATTTCGAGGTAGAGGGGGCGGCAGAGGCACCCCAAGGGGTAGAGGAGGCAGAGGAGGGAGAGGTGGCTTTGGAGGAGGAAGGAAGGTCCTGGTTGAGCCACACAGACATGAAGGTTTGTGTTACTTCACTTTGGTTATTTGGGATGCAGTAAGTGCTGGATATGCATGGATGGATAAGTGCTTTATAGATTGCAGTTTTGGCATCCTTCCTGTTTGTCTAGATTTACCATCATGTGTAAGTAACAAAAAACATGTGTGTCTGGTCAGGTGTGTTCATCTGCAGAGGGAAGGAGGACGCCCTGGTGACCAAGAACATGGTGGTCGGAGAGTCTGTGTATGGAGAGAAGAGGATCAATGTGGAGGTGAGCTTTGAATTCCCAGCAGCACAGTGGTCCGTGTATGTTGCACATTGATGCTGCATTATGTTCACAAACACCAACATTTACTTGTGTTCCACAGTGAGTAATGTGTCTATCAATCATAAGTCTTTAAGAGTCGTGGTTTTGCGAAATCTACAGCTGTAACTGTGTTCATGTTAGGAAGGAGAGACAAAAATTGAATACAGGGCCTGGAACCCGTTCCGCTCCAAGCTGGCAGCTGCCATCTTGGGAGGAGTAGACCAGATCCACATCAAGCCTGGAGCAAAGGTCATGTACCTGGGAGCTGCCTCTGGCACCACAGTGTCCCACGTTTCCGATATTGTTGGACCGGTGAGTACTACACACACTTGGTTTGGAGTGACCCTCAGAGTTGAATGGCTGCAGCGATGTAACGTGCATGTCGTTATGTTACAGGAAGGGTTGGTCTATGCTGTGGAGTTCTCCCATCGCTCTGGCCGTGATCTTCTCAATGTGGCGAAGAAACGCACCAACATCATTCCAATCATCGAAGATGCTCGGCACCCACACAAATACCGCATGCTGGTTGGTAGGTAGTCCTGAATTCAGTACCTGAACCATGAGTCCAGTTTGTATACGCTGTCCACACAGTAACAGTCTGTCTCACTGCAGGCATGGTGGATGTGATTTTTGCTGATGTTGCTCAGCCTGACCAGACGAGGATTGTTGCTTTGAATGCTCACAACTTCCTGAAGAACGGAGGCCACTTTGTTATCTCCATCAAGGTAGAACAGTCTCACATTGTTCAACACATACACAGCTGTTCCAGCTGCCACACTTTCTGTTGTCGTAGATACAGCAATAGTTGTGTGAGGGACCAAAACAAGAGTTTGGGAGAAATGTATACCCTGACACATTGTTTTTGCCACAGTCGCTGGACATTGTGGATTTAAATGATGGGGTTCCACACATTTATGTGCTGCATTCAGCACTTGATCAGTTACTGTTTGTTCATACAGGGTTTATTTTCAGCTGTGTGGAACCTGACTTGTCTTGCTCTCTATAGGCTAACTGTATAGACTCAACGGCAGCTCCAGAGGCAGTGTTTGCTTCAGAAGTGAAGAAGATGAGTGCTGAGAACATGAAACCACAGGAACAGCTCACACTGGAGCCCTATGAGAGAGACCACGCCGTGGTAGTGGGAGTCTACAGGTACCCTGACCAACTCAGATGCTCACTAATGTCTTAGAAAGAAGTTTTACAGGTTATTAGTGAAATACTGCATTGAAGTCAAAGGGCGACTGTGGCACAGTTGGTGGAGCAGTTGTCTACTAGCCTCAGGGTTGATGGTTTAACTCCTGGTTCCCTTGATTCTTGCCCACATGTTGAAGTGCCCCTGGACAAGACATTGAGCACCAATGTCTCTGCCTGTGTTTGCATTAACTTGGTTAAATGGCTCCATCTGGTGGACTACTAAAAAGTTAACTTTTCACCACATACCACCTGAAATCAATGTGTTAACACTTCTTATGTGACACTGTTAGTACTTTACAAATCTGTATTAAAAATTCAAACCCAGGCCTACATACACAGCTCTGAATACAAGGTCAGGCAGTGAGTGATGCTCTGCACACATCACTTCAACAATGTTACTTTATTACAACTAGACTCTTCTAGCTGTCATCATCTATTACAAAATTGTACTTAAGCTTGTTTATAACAATAGGAGGTCGAGCAGTCAGACTGCCAGAAACCAGACCCACAGTTTCTCCTGCTCACTTTACATGGACATAAAACTGTGAGCAACACCTGGACAGTTGCTCCTTATCCATGTTACTGTTCACCACTGTTTTCTCTTCTGAATGCATTTGTGTAACCTTGAGTTTGCTTGTAGCACTTTGATAAGTACCACAGTTGTTCTATAGTAAGCTATAGGTAGAGTCCTGGGTAGGGTCAAGTACCCACAGGTAATTGGTAGATCATCCTCAGAAATCATTTTTAATGGCTTAAATATTTATAACTTGTATTTAATAAGTATAGAATAATCAGTGTAGAATATTTAATCAGGTGATCCTTGTGTAAAAAAATGTATAACATGCTTTTTTTCTTTCTCCTCTCAGACCTCCACCCAAACAGAAGAAATGAGGTGCAGAAGAGAGCTCAGGGGAAACGGATTACCATTTACAACCACCACCTCTGAATTGTACCGTCTCTATCTGTTGTCCTCTTGTCCACCTGCCTGTTTATAGATTTCTGCGCAGCATGAAAGCCCTGACTTATACGCAGGGGGAATTTTGTCTGGGTTTGCTTTTGGAGTGATTTTGACTGACCGACCGACCGACCATCCACATACAGAAGAATCTTTCCATTGCTGATAAAGTTGGAGCATGTTATGAGACATTCAAGGCCATTTCAGCCACAGCGTCATCTGAGTTGCCGGTAGAAGTACAAGCATATGTGTAAAAGTGGACTGCCGGTTGGACCCCCTTATTTCACATCTGTTATGCACAAGCAATGTCTGTGTTCTGTGCACCAGAAAGATGAGTAAGTAAAATGACAGTGGTCAAGTGTTAAATATCAAGTGTTGTTTAGTGCACCCCCAGCTGTAGACAACTTACTGTGCATTTTAGAAAGTCACCAGCTGTTGCCCTGTGAACAAGTTACTTTCTGCCCACTTCCAAGACATTTCAACTGTTCATACTTAACATTTAGTTGAAACACCTCGGTGTAGTTACATCAGGATAAATAACTATTTGGTTTGATTTAAACTCCAATGAGCTCCTCATATCATTATTTGTATTTCACTTTTTCTCTCTGATTATTGCCTTTGTCTGGGTGTTTGAGATTCCACATAGCAGTTAAGATATATTTTATGAAATGTCCACACATCATAAAACACAGATGGTTTTATTTTCTTTTTTGTGTTATGTCAGAACCTGCATACAGTAAACTATATTTTGTGTTATTATGCTATCCTGTACTTCAAGCAGGTTCTGTGAAGACGTCTACATTGGCACAATACCTACTTTGTAGGTAAAGAAGTGTGAATTCAGAGCTTTTCAGTCGTCAGATGGTAAATGAACCCTGTGTGTATGTGTGTACAGACAAATATAGATTCTGACTTGATATTAGTATAACTTTTGTGCTGGTCCAGTATAAAGCAGAATTGTAGATATTTTACAACTTATGCTTGAAACAGTTTTTTTTTTTACAACTGGCTTTGTTTTAATAAAATGTTTGATTCATGTTTTTGACTTGGATTGTTACTGTCTTTGACCAGATATAGTTAACATGACAGGTTTCAGTATTTATAAAAATAATTCCATTTTGGGATTAACATTACTGCGTGCCTTCCTCTCTCAGCAGACCGATCTTGGAACCTCAGTTTGGGTCCGTGCTGGGCCGGCATCTGCTGGTTAGTGGCGGGTCAGCACCTGCACAGAGAACATGCCCTTTACTGCTAGTAGTAATATCAGCCGGGTCTCTGCCAGCTATCGCTAAACAGTCTAAACAACTATCCTAGATTCTGCACCCGTGTAATGTGTTTGTCGTATGAAAAATAATTGCGCAGCCACATATTAATTTGAAGACCAACTTTTGGAAGTTGTGACTGTCCGCGGTGGATTTGTTTTGGCAGCCATTTTGTGGGAAATTTCTCTGGAACGCGCTGGGCCGTACTTGCCTGGTGTCGGGAGTGCGCTCTCAATGCAGCCCCTCTCCTTTGACCGATATTAACATCACGGAGGGGCTGGCCAGCATAGACTTAGATGTAGCTGTGCCTGTTAAGATACGTTTAGTTTTTTTTCCATAGTGTCTGCTTGTATTGTCCATCGGCTGGCTGTTGCCCGCCAAGCAGCCGGTGGTGAGCGGACGGTCTTCAAATTCCAATGGCAGTGTTTTATTAGACAGCTAGCATGCTAGCTAATAGCTAGCTAGCTGATGTTAGCTTCTTGCCTTTAAATTAAATTTAAAACGTGACGGGCTTGTAAGTCCAGGTAGCCAAAGTGGTAGTTGCAAGGTGGTCTCTCATATATTTGACAATAAATCTCGAACAAGCAAATTCAGTTTGCTGGGTAGAAAGAGGTGTTCGTGGTTGAGGCGGCGGGCTGCCCACCTCCCTTTAGGCACGGCTAGCTGTGCTGCGCCGGTGATCAGTCCCCATCGACAACCCGTTCGCTGAGCTCCGGAGAATATCGCAAATTTATTGGAAACTGTTCTCACCGGATTGTATCAGCTAATAATTCCACATAACATTATTTGGATTTCTGCTGTGGAAGAAGGACGACTGACCCGGGGGAGGGGGCTCGGTTCGTGTGGACAGAGGGAGATTGGGGTTCCGAACATGGCTGCTACGCGGAACTTGGTTCGACACACCGCCTGAGGTAAGAAACAGCCGGTTGGCATTGTCTTTTTCATCCATGTATGTATTTGGGGCTAATTGAATATTGTCTGCAATATGTGTATTAGCGGCTTGACAGTTAATCAGGGTAACTGCTTGGTGGTATAACGGTACCCCGTCTCTACATTATTTGCCCCTGTCACCCGGCCTCGTGTCCCCATTCCTCAGCCACAGCTGGTCGGATGGCTGATGAGGCAAGGTGCAGGCTTCGATGAAATAGGTGGTTTAACGTCGGCGTTGGACAATAGACCATGTTGAACAATTAAAGCTTGGCTGGCGTATTTATATTAGCTGAGGTGTACATTATGGTGATGGACTACATAATGTTAGTAGCATGCAATGTCCTCCAAGTCTGGCGTTAACCACCCCGTTAACTAGCCGTTCTAGTCTAACGATACATCGTGACAGAGTCGTTTCTTACAGCTAACTATCTGATAAATTGACCAAGCGTTGGGTTGGTCATAAATAGGCTAATGATGGATGCGATCAGTGTGTATCTAGGCAACTTTCAGTGATATCGCGACCTGCCTATAAGTTAACGCACATCAAATACAGTGGGAGAGGATGCCGGCGGAGACAGAGATGAATGAATGTGTTGCTACGTGATCGAGACGTATTGATAGTCTTTAGTGTACGTGTTAAATCCTGGTGAGGCTTGTGGATGGTGAAGGCTTTAGGTGTCACAGCAACCAGCCGGCAACCCCCGACTGTCCTCTGTAGATCTGCAGCATTTCATCTGCTATGGCAGCTAACGCTAGCCGCTAGCATAGCTAACGTTACCGCATCAGCCCCAGCCCCTACCCTGCCCAGGAGTAGAGGGACACAGGCAGTCAGTTGCCGGGAGATGGCTGCGGCTAGACAAGGAACATGTCTGTGAAGGGAGCAGTGCTGACGCACAGCTGGAGAGATCATGACTTGACATCTCCTCTCTGTCTGTTTGAATCTTTGTGCTGCCTTTTTCTGTTGTTACTCAGCAGAATATGTTGTGGTCTGAAATTGTTTCCGATTTAAATGAGATTTGTTACAGATGCTGCCCTCTCGCTCCCCACCCACCTGAAGTTGGGGTGACTGTTTTTCCTCTGAACACATCTGATTCTCAGAATAGACCATTGTGCCCATCCACATCTTCTTTATATTCATTTCATTCTTTGTCTTCTTAAATCATGTGGATTACTGAACATACTGAATATGATATAGCAGTTTCTCCACACGATCAACACGGCCATACATAAGATGCAATGGAGCATTTCAGATGGTAGAAGAGACACATTTTTTCAACTTGAAGCTTTCACAAGAAGTCTTCTGAAGATCTGAAGATGTACTTATTAAATGTGTAAGGAGGAAGTGGATTTCCATTGACTTACATCGGTCTTAAGCAAGATTGTCAGTGTTAAGTTTATTGTGCATGTTACCAGACAAACTGGTTTAGAAAGATGTTTTAATTAGCAGAAAAACCTGAGACCAACGTGTGTAAAGGCTTTGCTGAACCTGCTGCTTAATTTCAGTCAGCCACTAGTGGTAAAAGCACCCAAGCCCAGCTGGAGGATTAGCTCCTTTTCACAGCACTGTTAATGTGCCACAGCCACTTAACAATCACCATTAGCTAACATAAAATAGTGTACCACAGCACACCATAATATAAAACTAGTGATACAATCCCATCAGTGTCACCCCAGTCAATCATCCAGTAAACCTGACTCGACAGGTAAAGTAGTAAAGTGCCAGTACTTTAGTACTTGCTGCTTTAATTATGTGGTTCAATTTGTTCCCTCTCTCTAGGGATGGGTGATATGCACATAAAACCATATCATGACATTTTATAATATTTTTGCGACAAGAAAATAAATCACAGTCATTCAATAATATATCTTTAGCCACAAAAGTCACAGCATAGTCTTGAGAGTTGTGCTCACACAAACTAATAATGCTGACCTAAGCCAATTAAGCACCTAAAACACAATATGAATATGTCATTAATATGTAATATTTCCTTGACAATATACTGTGTTTAGGGTCTTTTTCTCTAGAATCTCTTCCTCATCAACAGTTTGGATTGGTGTGATGTCTTCCAGTGCTGTCAGTGTTTATATATGCTGATGAAACCTTATGAATTAAAGGAGTTTGTCACAGTTGTTGATCAAACATCAGCTGTGAGCTCATCTTTATATTGTGGTATTTCATTTCAGGATTTGGAACAACTACCATTTGTTGGTTCTAGATTTTTTTTTCCAGAATGACTCCTCCACCACATTTGTTCTGTTTGTAGATATGTGAGATTGCCACATACAGCGCATATTCAAACATGTCACTGTGCAACTGTATCATCATTATTGCAATATGACAATATGTTAAAATGTGGAAGAACTATGCTTATATACACAATATATGATAACATATGGCACAGCCCTACCTTCGAGAGATGCCCAAACCAGATTATCATATAGGGGGTTAAAACACACTCAGTCATAGAGCTGTAGATTAGTGTCAGTTTGCAACACACCTAAACCACTTTAACTACTATTCCCATTTAACATCAGCTTATTGTCAGTGAGGGGACTCAGATAGCACTAGAACTGTTAACATTTTGAGCTGGAGTATGGAACTTTCTTCTAAAATCATCATATCTTGCGTTTTTCTTACATTCAGTTCTACAAAGCAGTTTTCACTGCACTGAACAAAATCATGTAGCACAGGACCAGGACCAGGACCAGGACCAGAAACATTCCCTGTAACTGGCCCACTGTCAGCTGCAAACTTCACCATGTGTTTTGGAATGGAAGCTTCTGCAATCATCAGTTTACAGAATGTTTAAAACAGGTGAAATGACACAGCCCTGGTGACCCAGTTGTAGGATGCCACAGGTCTGACGAGGTGTGACTGCGATCTCTTTCTAATCAACAATGCCTGTTTTTTTTGCTCGATTTTGAGAACTTTTTCAACTGAAATGTCAGGCTGAA
>JAUBNQ010000008.1:23592720-23607802 GCA_032353495.1 Ctenopoma kingsleyae | reverse complement strand
CACACACACACACACACACACACACACACACACACACACACACACACACACACACACACACACACACACACAATGCCACAGTTAGAAAACTCTTCTCTCTCTTACAGCACAATATAGCTATAAATCTGTGTCTATCTGCTGTTGTGGCAACCAGTGTTTTTGTGTGTATGTGAATTTGTGGTCAGTCAGTCGGGATGCTTTCCAATGTCAGTGTGTGCTGGTGGTTTCCAGCCAGGTCAGACTGCGTGGTTAACATATCAATCAAAAGAACTTCACTTTGAAGTGTAGTGAGTTTGTCAGAACAACTTTATTAGTGCAGGAAGTGGTCTGTAGTTCCTGGTTGTGCTGGTCATATGATCATTGTCCACTGAACATTAAGGTCTTATTATAGTCTGACACAGGATATATTCAACTTGGTTTTACTAAACACAGTAAAGCGTGTGTATTTAATGGCACGAAACAGGTTTTTCTTTATCGCTTTCATCTAAGCATCTGACTTTATGTGTCATCATGACTGAAAACTGTTGTACCTGCCACTTGATTTTGTTTTGAACACCATATGTACAGTTGGTGACAGCAGTCTTTGCTGTTTGAACACTTTGAGTGGGGGGAAGTACAAGTATTTCATTATGGTCTATCTCATTTGACAGTAGATACCTGTGTGTATTAAGCCTTGCTTAAGGATGTGCTCCACTTGCTTGTTTTTCTCTATTAGAGTGGACTTTATTATGACATCAGTGTTGATATTGCATATGTCAGTGTGTTTTGGGAATTAAGGAAAATACAAAGAACAGAAACTGTGAAATAACACTAGTAATAAGTTCACACACATGCTTAGTGGTCATGTTTCTAGTGGCTTGTGATTCTGAACACCTGGCTGTTGTGCAGTGCTTGTTAGCTGCAATGATGTGACAAAATACTACATCGTTGCTGATGGAAATGCATGTACACATGCACAACTCTTCTGATAAATAATTGACAGCAGTCGAGTGCCCACGTGGACTAAAGGTTGAGAGGCCAACTGCAATCTTCTACACAAAGACCTTTGCTTCTCTCCCACCTTGTTTTCCTGCCCCCTTCTGTTGTCACTTTCTAATAAAGGCATCAAATGCCACAGTACAAAATAAAGTTATAATAATAAAATGCTGGTTATTCATAGCAGCCTGTGCTGCATCACTGTGAATGAGATGGAGTTGATTTAGAGATTGACATCACTGCATTACTCCACAGACATTTAGCTCACATTTGGCTCTTATAATAATACATAATGTAATGTAGTGTTATCTACCCTGTAGGTGTCAAGACTTGTAGCCTGTACCACTTTCATATGTACATGATTTTTGGGGCCTTTACCTGGTCTGTCTGACTCAGGTGGTCTGGTGGGTTTCCTGTCTTCAGATTTGGATCCCTCTTGTTTAACATCCATCAATTAACTGAGCACTGGCATTTTACCTGTGCTGTTGTTCACTCTCTCGTTACTTATCAGTTCTATTTCTTTTTTGAGTGCTGTAGTGCCTGTAGTACATGTTTATGTGAAGTAACTGTTAATTCAAAGCTTCCTGCATGTTCTTCATAATAAATATGCATAAATGTAACGGCAGTGAGAGGCTTTTACTGTGAAACGACCACTCAAAGTATTAAGTGAAAGAGATGGCGTTAGAGTTAACAAACAAAAGCATTATGTCCATCTTTGAGTTACTGTTTAGACACCTTGAAGACAGCAGTGTTAGCTGCTCGGTGCTCGATTTAAGTTTGTATGTGTATCAGATGGCAGCAGCACTACATGAGCAGCTGGGCTTCTGGAAGTGATGGTGTGTCAGCCCTGAGGCCAGATCTCCTGAAAGTGAAGCTCCACTGTAGGTAGGTGTACATGGCGCTTTGGTCATGCTCTTGTGATTTAAACATTGTGTTAGAAAGCACCTGTGGACACTTGCTTCATGACAGGATGTGATGTGTGGTACTTACAGTTGGAGTCACTTTATTACATTTTTTCATTGTTGTAGTACATTTGACAGTGGCGTCCTTCACACCTTCATCATGACACACCTCCAGTGGCCAAACTCAAGCAGGACTGAGGTTTGGTTGTTGGACTTTGTTGCTGCCAGCAGCATCTGCTTACAGGCTGTGTGTCAGCTGCTGCATATATTGTGTGAGATTAAATGAAGTTGGATGAATCAGGTGTTTGAATGAATTGTTTACTTTTCATTCATCTGAGGGTGAGTGTGATGTTTGTACTCAGCCAAAGATTGTTTATGAGGTAAGAGAAGCATCCCTCTATGTGGTTCCAACAGGTGATCACATCACATCCAGTTCAGCAGTCTGATTCAAATCATAAATGGTAACTAGTTCTAAAGACCTTCAATATTTGTTGGATGTTCCCTAACAGTAAGGAAATAAGGTGTGCCAAAACCAGTAGACTGTTAATGTGTAAATACACATTTAACATTTGATATCTGGAGCTCTTTTCTAGACAGTGTCTTTTTGTTTTTACAGAGTGCTGAGCTGCTTTGGCACGAACATTTCTTTGAGGACGAATTTTAGTAGCTTTCATACAGAGGTGTTTAAAGTACTCAACATCAATATTCTAGTAAAAGTGTTTACCTAGATCAATAGTCCACTACAAGTCCCTCTCATTTTTCTACTCAAGTAATAGTACTAAAGTACATGCTAAAGAAATTTTGAAGGTACTAATTCCGCTAAGAAAACTGTGTATTTTAAACAGTGTAGAGTTTGATGCTGGTGAAAACATAAATGTAGAAGTTTAGTTCAGATTTGTTTGACAAACTCTCAAAGGTGAAAATTGTGATAAAATGTGCTGGTAGCTAGTGACGGTGGAACAAAAACAGCAGGAGCTGATTTTAACACCTCAAATCCATAAGTGATAAATGAGTGTTTTATTAATATAGAATGATTTTTATAAGAATCTAAATGTCCAAAAGGTAAGTAGCAACAAATTGTTGCAAATTGTCAAATTTCCTCTGATTAGTTTTGTAGTAAAAGTAAATAATATAATAATAGAAATAGAAATGCTCCAGTAAAGTACAAGTACCTCAAAACTGTACTTAAGTAAATTTACTTAGCACCTCTGCTTTCATACATTAAACAGTAAATGTAAATGGGTTCACTGAGAGGACTGAATAAATAAGCTAATTCCATACTGGATAAAGGAGTGATGCTGGAAAAAGATTTATTTTCATTACTGCTCTTCTAGTCACTTTCTTCATATGTTACACATACTGGGTTTCATACTAAATATTTTTTCTTTTGTTACTATAACCCTCATTTTTTTATCACTAAGGGACACCAGTGTTTCTAAATATATGTTAGCGTAGATCCCTGCTTTCATTTCCTACCTCATTTCCTCATTGCAAGGGTTGCTCTTGTCTTATTTCTACACAGTCTTTATGATGATGCAGGCGCTAACTTGACACACTGATCACAGAATGTTTTTGACACATTGGCGTGACATCAAATTATTTTGCTTTTTACCTGTCAGAGAAAAATACAACTAGTTGTATTCTTTTATAATGTGCTTTCCCTCGTTGCATGACTTTTGTTAAGCCCATCTTCATTGGTATGCTGAGTTCTGTGCATCACTGCTGTTTGATATGAAAACTGTATGTGTCAAACTCAACTCTGATGTAGTAATCCTTGTCTTTTTAGAACAGGTCCTGCCATCTACTGGTTACCTGTGGCATCATAACAAGCTTGCTGCAAACAGTTTGATAACCATTTATGGTTTGAACATCACACCACAGGACCTGTGGAAACGTGTTTGTATTACTTGAGAGCTTTTCCAAAAACAATCAAATTTCAGAGAATGTCTTCCATGGCCTTTTCTCTGCACTGTTTGAATTATCTGTCAATACCTGTGCAGGCCTTCAGAGCTAAGAGGTGTGACCACATCACATTTGTTTAAGCATCTTTAAACTAACTTCCTGTATACGGCACCATGGAATCAGCATCTTATTAATTAGCTGTAAGGCTTCATGGTCTGGCTCTTTTTAACCATCTAAGAGCCTGTGCAGAGGTCTTCATCGAGTTTAGAGCTCAAGATTAGAACTGAGAGAGCCTAGCTTTGTCTGCAGGGTGCAGAGGCTCTGGATCAACCTGCATGGAGAAAGAGAGAGAGAATCATCATGTGAATTACTTTGTACATGTGTTTCATTTACTTTTTTATCACTGCCATTTTTAATCTCTCCTAAACCCACTTTTAGAGTTGGAATGCTTTGCTGGGAGGAGATGATGTGAAATGAACATGGCTACCCACGCAGCATGAAAATTACTTTAATAAGACCGTATGTGTTAAAACTATACCATAAAAAGTTAGTGTTGCTGACACACAGAGAAATATCACCTTTCCACATGCGAGATATATTAGATGAGAAACACTCAACAGTTATTTAATCCATCAAGTGCACCTTATCAAAAACCAGCAGACAGTTGGCTTTGGTGAACTGGTGGGAATGGAAATGATGTGGATGGTGCAGTGTCTGAACATTGAAGGAACTTGGTAGAAGTTAAGCTGGACTAACGATTAGTGCTAGTGATAATTAGCATGCTCATATTTTTTCAGTTGGCATTGAACACAGAGGGAGTGTCAATGTTGTGTCATTTAAACAGCCAGTGGCCCAGCTATACAAACGTTAGCTCATTGTGCTAATGTGAGCTGTAGGAAGTGCTCAGAGTCAATAGACAATCACTCTAGTTACGTGTGTTAAGTGCAGGAAAACAGACTTAAAGAGTGAAATGATACTTCAGGTTGCTTTGGCGGCTTCACCTATACTTAGCTTCGATCTTTGCATGCATCACACTTTTTTAGTCTTTACACACCTCTCGATCAAAGCTCCATGTCAGTGTTTACCAAGGACTATCACACCGAGTACATTCACATGAACACCAACATCCTGGTTTTGATCTGATTTTGGAGCTGATGTTTACATGGAACATGAGAAACCTGGTTATTCATATCTCTGCAGACAGGATTATAAAAAGCAGATGTAATGCTGAGCGTTTCTCCTGAGACCACGGCAGTGAGCAGCAGTCTTTGTCCGCATGGCTTTTAACAGTGTCTTTGTGATTCAGGTGAGTGAAAGTAACAACCACTTTCTTGTATCACTCATTTGGTGTGTGCTGTGGATTAAAGGGTGTATTAGCCTGTTGGTGTGTAGTAATTGTATCAGACACCAGCCACATTGTGGTAAGATTAGATTGGCAGATATTTTCTGATGATGTCATGCTTCTGTCACAGCATCTGTGTTGTCTGGCTGGGTTAGTTAGTTAGCTTCCACACTCACTAACACAGTCACTTTGATTGTGTTGGGTTGTGTTGCTGTGTTAAAAGCTGAGTGTAACTGGAGCAGCTATGTTAGTAGGTGGGGCACGAAGGCCAAGTCAGCTTTAGATCTGTCTGGAGGGGATCTTTAATAGTTCATAGACATAATACAGTTCAGTTTCAGTCTATTTTAGAAATGCTGTTGTTCTGTGGTAATTTTCAATTTGTTCTAACAAACATCTACATTTTCACTGCCTGTGTGAAGGAACTGAATCATCTGTTCTGTTGGATTAGATCAAACTATGACACTCCCAGTTGACTTTGTTCCGAGGGACTCGGTTTCCAATTGTTCAAAACTGGGCCTGTCTCTGTCTGAGTGGTCTTGACCACAGTCACGGTCTGAACAGGATTGTGTGTCTGTCCAGATGCACAGAGGCTGTTGCAACAAGGAAATGTTGCACAACTCTTGGTCACTGTGATGGACTGTGGTGCAAGCCCAGTTGGCTCTGTATTGTTTTTTAATCATTAAGCAACTTGTTGTGAGCAGCAAGCATTAGTTTCTGATGTACAGTGTGTTGCTGTGCTTCCTGGAGTGACTCCTTACTGTTGCCCTAAATATTGTTTCAACATTGTGCATCAATACAACACTCATGGATAGATGAAACAGTGGGCAGGAAAAGAGAAAATGTCTCTAACTGAGACCTAGTCAGCAGTCATCAGAGTGAAATAAGTAGAGAAGGAAAGTGGGAGTGGAGGATGGAGGGATGTATGAATGATAGATGGATAAACAGAAGAGAGAAGCAGGTCCAGATTCAGCTGGGTTGTGGAGAAAGCAGGAAGGATGATGAAGGAAAGGGGGAGGAGAGAGCGGCTGGTAGGGTGGGTTGGGTTGCTAGGGGAGAGTATGTCAGACTGCTGCTGAGAGCCAGGCCTGCTATTGGAAGCTACTTGCTTAGCAGGAGAGAGGCGGAAGGAGAGAGAGAGAGAAGTAGCTAATGAGTATTGTAGGCTGGTTGCTGAGACAGCATTGGGTTTATTTATAGAGTGCTGGCCAGCCAGCCCTTAGATACCAACAGCGAATCAGCTGACAGAGAAAGAGGGGGCCCCGACCAATGGCTGCACAAGAAGGGGGATGCCAGATTGAGGAAGTGCTGTGAGTGCCTCTCGGTCTCTTAAAGAGACGGTGCAGATTTCTCAGTACTAGGCAGATATTCTCTCTCTCCAGCAGTGTCAGATCTGAAAGCAGGCCAGGACCCAGAGCACCACAACAGTTCCAGTGACAGTGATTGGATTACTTTCTCCACCTCAACACATGCACTTCAACACTGTGGCTCAAAGCTGCTGAATGGTTTTTAGATTCACAGACAGAGCCCCATTTAGCCACAGAGCTGTATTTAAAATCTGGAAAGAGCAGTAGAGAATAGGAGAGCAGGCTCCACCATGTATGGAAGATAATAGTGGTGGGGAGCCTATAATTACAAAAGTTATTCTTACATGTTCTCAGAGAATGTCTGCCCTGAATTATGATATAATGACATAAAAATAGACCTAATTTTGCAGCTCTGAAATCTCTTGCTGTCTCTACTTTGACAGCAATAGAGAGTGTTAGTGCTGCTCTGAGATCACAGGAGTTCTGCAGTACAAACTGGGTTTTCCCTCATTATGTAAATGTTAGCTTGGGCATCTAATGGTCCAGTGTAGCCTGCTATAACTGCTCTGACCTGCAATATTGTCAGATTATATTGTCACTCCATCAACCAAACACACTACCACTCCTGTGTTCATGCAGGTGAACAGAGAGAAAGCAGCATTTTCAAAAGTCAGAGTATTTTAGCAGCTTTTGACTGGATCCCTGTGGTTCGGAGTTGAGTTCATACTTTTTTTTGTTCTTTCGTTGATCTAACTGAATCGAGAAGTCTCGGTCTTCTGATGTGCTTTCCTCCTAATCCTGTTACTGCTGCAGCAGGATTTCCTGCAGATGCTTGACTTGTTGAAAGCTTTAGACATGTATATACAGTACATATTCACATAGAGGTTTTATACTCCAGCAACTGGTTCTGATGGTGGTTTGTCTCATTTCTCACTGTATGACATATGGCCTTTTATTACTGCTTCTATCCAGCTGTGGAAAAGTCATCCTGGAGCCTTGTATTCATTGAAGTGAGAGTGATATATATGTCAGCCATGATGATTAATGATCCTCTGTATGGATTTTTCATGTAAACATTTCTACAGAGATTTTAGCAGTCTTACAGGTTTACTGAAGCCGTGGACATGGATCCAATAGATTTGGGTACAAGGTCAATTTTGATGTATGTAGACTGTATGGTGATTCTAAATTGTGAGCTATGACGCAAGTCAAAAAGAAGAATAAACCGTCTTCAGCGTGCACAAACCATCTGTGCTGCTACAGTTGTAAGTAATGCAGTTTGTGTTTGCATTGATCAGAGCCTCACTACATGTACCATTCCAGTTGGTTGGTTAGTAGACGTAAGTCATTGCAGCAGTCATACGGTGAGAAAGAGATAGTCTCTCCCAATGGAACATAGGACCAAGGTTTTGGAGCTCTGACCAAAGATATTGACACCTTTGGAGTAGAAGAAGAAGCAGAGTGATGTTCCACATTGTCTGGTCTTTTCTCCAGTGAACACAGTTGTATAGAAGTGTGAATGGATCAGCCTGTATCACGAGGCTGCCAAACTATTTAACAGCGAGTTGCGACGTGTTGGTATCTTCACACACCTGATACAAATTAAAAGTTGTCTTTTTTGCTTTACATAATGAGCTACCTTACGTAATGCTACTACCTGACACACCACATTCTAAAACACAACGATAGCATTTCATTGGTTGATAGTCCAGTTAGTTATAGTTATAGTGTTCAATGACAACAGCCTTCATCACTCTTCCACTCAGTCCAGCAGCTGAACAGAGCCACTCCCTGTCTATTGTAAATCAAACCATCACTAACAAAATATTAAAAGTAACACTAGCTAATATTAAAAACAAAAGCAAACACGTGTTAGAACCAAATTAATATGTTCTTTCAATCATTCGTCACACAATGGACAACAAATACTAAGTCCATCTTTCAGTATAAACCACTTCTTTCATTAATTTGTGCCATTTAAAGATACTTTACATAGTTAGTAAAATGAGGTAAAAAAGGAAGGAAACCCATCACAGCAAGAATTGTATTGTGATTTTACTAGAGATAACAAACTGTGCTGCTCTCTGCACCTACACATTTGTGGAGCTGTCCTGTTGAAATACAGTGAAGAGATTATGTAAGAAAGTTTTCTTCATATTTTTTTATTATATTCTTGTGCTCTTTCTGTGCCTGTGAACTGTGTCGCTGACCTACAGAATGCATCTAGTCTAGACTAATGTGGACATCAGACATGGCACAGTGTTTGTGCTGTTTTTATTCTTCAATGAAAAACACACATTTCACAAATCAGTGCTGTATTGTACTACACCATATTTCATTATTTTGTCCTACTACGATAAATACTATAAATGCTGCAACTTCTCTACCACACATGCAGGTTCTTCTTCCTGTGGCTTCTCTGTCATGGTCTCTTACTCACTAGCATCTTTGATTCACATTTTGAAAAAGTAAAAATGTGTGAAACCATTGAAAAAGTGTTTGTAAGTTTAGCAATTGATGAAAACTGTAAAATGTTTCACATTGAGTACTGGATACATTCTGTACAGATTTTCTGCTGGACAGTTTCTTACAGTATAAATTGCAGAAATGTGCAAACTCCTGTGCTGCACATGGTGTGCCATGTACAAAATATTTCTTTTCTTTTTGGAACTTGGTAAGTGAAGGCTTTGGACACATGTAGTGATGGTTTTGTATGGATGGTAGGAAGTGATCATCAGTGACTGTTGTGTGCTGGACGTGTGGTTCCTCACCAGTAGTTGTGAAAACACAGAACAGCAGCAGCTGTGTTGGACCAAATACGGAGGCAAAGAAATGGATTATAATGATAGGGTTTCCCTTTCTAATCATCTCTCTCTCTCGCTCTCTTCTCAGGTGTAAGCAGCTCAGGATGTCCGCCCACCTCCTCCTCCTCCTCCTCCTCCTCCTCCTCCTCCTCCACTGCCCAGGGCTTCTCCCTCGCTGAGACAGCCATGACCAGCCAGCACACACATACACACCCCTCCTTCAGCTCCATCCACTCCATGGCCGAGCAGCAGCAGGTAACAAACACACACCTGTGATACAGGAAGTGATTCTGTGTCGGTTCCACCTGCTGATTGTCAGAGCAGCAGCAGAGCCACTGTATGCTTCACATGTGTATCTATCGACTAGCCCACCAGTATAAATCCTTCTCTAATTATTCCATAACAACAGCAGTAAAGTTGTGACAGTTTTCCCATTCCACTGGCTATGGAAAATAATAATCCCTCATTCATATCAGTGGAACAAAGTGAGGTTGTCTGTTATCTGGAAGTTCAGACTGAAGAAGCTACTTGGAAGAGTAGTGTTTCGACTTAATAAGAAAGAAGTCCAGTTGTCATAACTCAACGTCCAGATACATACAGAATATAATCTGCAATAACGTTGTAAGCAGTTCAGGTATTCACTTCTCTTCCACCGTTAGCTGTGTCTTTTGCAAGTGCGAGTCTCACAGATGTGATTCAGAAGATGTTTTAGAAGATGACATTTAATCCAAATGCTTTTACATTACAAGTTTGCTTTAATACCACAGTAATCAGTAGCGACATCAGCACGGAAATGCACCGCCCACACTTTTACCCTCTATATAGGAACAATTAAGGTGCTTTCATACAGCAAGCGGTCGCTGCTGGTAACAAGTCGGCATGTCCATTGTCCTGGACCCAGGAGAGTGTTAAAGCATATTCACTGAGTGATGAGCGGTGGCCATGGATTTGTGCTGAAATGTTGAGGTACTGAATCACACTGCTACCTGGGAAAGCTTGTGCCATGGTCCAGGAAAGAAGCCAGTGGTAGCGCCTCGGATCCAAGAAGATATTTGTGGAGCAGAGAAACTTTTTTATCCTTGTAGACATAATCCACAGGTCATGGGAATAAGCTGGTCCCAGTAATATGTCATCTATGGATCTGGAAAAGAATAATAACTATGTTTCCATTTTATTAGCTGTTATGTATGTGATGCACAACATGAATGAGCAGACCTGGAACAGCGGAGGTGTGGAGAGGTTTCAGGTTTGTTGGTGACATCAAGTTGTTACGTCAGCTGTTTGTGGAGAAGAACTTGGTGGCTCCATGACACTGGACCTCTAAACTTCCACAGTCCAGTTAACCTGTGCATCTCTGCACGCAAAAACATGATGATGCTTCGACGGGGCCCACGCCACATTGTTGTGCAGATAGCTGCAAGCACCATCACCTCATGACAGAGTGAGGGAGAAGAACAATGTGGCTCAATGTGGTTTGTATCGTTTCTGGATTCTCATGTCCTGTGTGTGGTCTGTCCTGTGCAGGTGCTGTCTGATATGACCATACTCCAGCGGAGGATCCCCCCTAGTTTCAGAGACCCTGCCAGTGCTCCACTGAGGAAACTCTCTGTTGACCTCATCAAAACTTACAAGCACATCAATGAGGTAGGACACACGATACCCTCCCCCCCCCACACACACACACAAAACACACACACATCCTCATTTTCAGCACTTTTTCAGGTTATCAATGCCTTTTCCTATCAACTGAACTAAACTATAGTAGTTTGAGGTGGGATCAGTGAATATAATCATATGGAGAGAATGAGAATCTCTGTGCAGGTCAGCTGCTGCAAACAAGTACATGACCTCGTAGTGCTGTTATGTGTATGATTTTACCTTTAAAATGTGTGGCTATTGTATTAGATTTTGTTAGTAACAGCCAGTCCAGAAACACGTCAAACAGTTTGAGTCAGAGGTTAGTCAGTGACATGTTGATAGAGCAGAGAAAGCAGGTGCTAGAGGGTTGTGTGGGGCAACCACTGAGACACTGGTGTGTACTGTACCTTCCTGGCCACTGGTGTGAAGAGTGTGAACAAGGAGACTGAGCTTTACACCAGCTGTAGTGATCACCTGTGGGAACTTGTCACAACATCTGTAAATGTCTGAAGGCTCAGCTAAGGGAGTTAAAACCCCCATTCTGTTGAGCTGCTCAGTCTGTATTGATGTTAAGATGTAGGCTCTAAGAAGAAGAGAATATTGCTAGTTACTGGTCAAACAGATGTCTTGGACTTTGTTTCTGACTGTACCATGAACCTGTGTTCCAGGTGTACTATACTAAAAAGAAGCGGCGGGCCCAGCAGGTCCCTCCAGAGGACAGCAGCACCAAGAAGGAGAGAAAAGTCTACAACGACGGCTATGATGACGACAACTACGACTACATTGTGAAAAACGGTGAAAAGTGGCTGGACCGCTATGAGATAGACTCGCTGATTGGGAAAGGCTCCTTCGGACAGGTGAGATAGACGATAGATGCAGCACGTTTCTGAATTGCATGTGCTTTCACATTTGTACGTGCTTTGTCTCTAGGGGCCACTGTACTGAGATGATCATAGTTTATTATAAACACCAACAGTTTTAACTCTCATCACCACCAGTGAATATCAAGAAGCAACTCAGCAGGATGTGTTCTTGTCATAGAGAATAACAGGAACAGACAAAACCAAGCATGTTGGTAAACTGGCCCCAAATAGCAGTTTGCTGATTTTTGTATGTTCTTTGTTTCCAAAGGTGAGATGAGAGGATGGTTATTAGTGTCAATAACATGAACTGTGTGATAAGTACAGAGCTGGAGTCAAGACATGGTTAGCCAACACATTTATCATCAACATCGAGCAGCAGCTGCTGCACTTGTTAGGGCTTATTCAGTATGTCATGTACATGACAAGACAAAGTCAAACCAAGCGCAGGCATCAGGCTCCAACTCAGTCCCAGTGATGACAAAGTGTGTTGATGTCTATCCACAGGTGGTGAAGGCCTACGACCACCACGAGCAAGAATGGGTTGCCATTAAGATCATTAAGAACAAAAAGGCATTTCTAAACCAGGCACAGATTGAACTACGCCTGCTGGAGCTCATGAACAAGCATGACACCGAGATGAAATATTACATAGGTAAGAGCAACACACACACAAACATTGCAGTGAGGTGGGAGAGCACAGGGTCCAGGTGTGGTGGTGCATCCAGGCGGTACTGACCTTCATGGTTAATAGAATTGCTTGGAAACGTGTTGAACTTGTTGAAGTCAAAGTTCACTTACTAGAGTTTTTAAGTCACGTCCCGGGTGGTGTTTGCTGAGTTCATGGGGCTGGCTCTGTTTTCATTAACATACTTAGTTTACGGGACAAGTGAGTCATCTCCCACTAAACAAACTGAATGCTATGATGAAGACTGTGTGATGCTGTTGAAAGCACCAGAACAAGCTAGCAAGTTATGTTGCTTTAAGATGAACGCATATAATGACCTTTAATCTGGCTTTCATGTTAAACTTGTTACTGACAGGAAGTGATTATAATGACTGTTGTTTGAATGGTGTTAACCTTCCTCCTTGTCTCCTGTCTCTGTGTGTCTGTCTGTCGATCTGTCTCTGTGCAGTCCACCTGAAGCGTCACTTTATGTTTAGGAACCATCTCTGTTTGGTGTTTGAATTGTTGAGCTACAACCTGTACGATCTGCTGAGGAACACCAACTTCAGAGGAGTGTCCCTCAACCTCACCAGGAAATTTGCACAGCAGCTCTGTACAGGTGGGCAAATGGAAACACTGCAATTTTTGAGCTTGTTGTGGAGTATAATGCACTATGAGATCAGCAAGGAGGACTGTTGGAGGTTAAATACCATTGAGATAGGATATAATTTCTAATGGATCAGGGTGATGTAGGAAGTCTGCTGAGCATGTTGCGCAGTAAATTCAGGTTCACATGTAAGTGGTGTAGAGAGTGGTGCTGATGGAACAATAAGAATAATGTCTTTTGGATCAACAGCATTATTATTCCTGGCCACGCCAGAGCTGTCAATCATCCACTGCGACCTGAAACCAGAGAACATCCTGCTGTGTAATCCCAAGAGGTCTGCCATCAAGATAGTCGACTTTGGATCCTCCTGCCAGCTTGGCCAGAGGGTGAGCACAGTCATACATTTAAAATGAAACAAACTGAATCAGTTTGGTTTTGTATGAAAGGTTCATGTTTTGAATGACAGTAACAGGCTGTGGTTGACTGCTCTGTGAGGAGAACATGGCTCCTCTCAGTGGATAGATACTGAAACAGCAGGCGACACACTAACAGTGTCATCTGAGTTCATCTTCATTCAGCCTGTAAATAAAGTTGAGCAACATGATGCAACATTTGCTCTACAGCACAGGTGAATCAGTTGAGAGCGGAAAAATTTATCTGTGACTGTTTCAGTAATTGTTTAAGACTTTTGATGCTTTTCTTTGTTGTACTTGGTTTATGGACTGTTGGAACAAGACATCTGAAGACATAAAAAAGAAATTAAAACTCGAAGTTTTTATTAGGGATGTCCGATATTATTCACCTACCGATATCATTGGCCGATATCGGCATTAAAATGTAATATCGGAAAATATCAGTATCGGCTTTTACTCTTTTAATGACACCACTTTTACATACTATGCACATATTATACATCAAACTCTTCAGCTACTTCTCCTCTCTCTCTCAAAATGCCAAAATATGACAAATCCGAGGTTGAATCCTAGTCTTTGAGATATTTTTCTTTGTTTGGCACACCTTGCAATAATGTTTAAAGTTTACGTATGCATGATAAGAGATATGTGATGTTAGTTACCTAAAATGATTTAGTTTTCCTTTTTTTTTTGAGGGGGGACCCGCATATATTGGTATCGGAAATTAAGAGTTAGACAATATCGGTATATCGATAGCGATAAAAAAAGCCAATATCGAACATCACTAGTTTTTATATATATTTTTATTTTATTGACCAAATCTCTTCTTCATGTCAGTGATGAGTCTCTTCTCCACTTCCTTATTGTCCTCTTAGATCTACCAGTACATTCAGAGCAGGTTTTACCGTTCTCCTGAGGTTCTGTTGGGAATGCCGTATGACCTGGCCATCGACATGTGGTCTCTTGGATGCATCCTGGTGGAGATGCACACAGGAGAACCTCTATTCAGTGGCTCCAATGAGGTAAGAAACATCACTGTAAACATCTAGGTTCAGTAGGACTGAGAAGTCATTCGATGTTACCTAGTGTTATCAGACATTAACATTTGATTTAATATGTGTGTGTGTGTGTGTGTGTGTGTGTAGGTTGACCAGATGAATAAGATTGTGGAGGTCCTGGGGATCCCACCCAGCCACATGCTGGACGCAGCTCCTAAAGCCAGGAAATATTTTGACAAGCTGTCAGACGGTCTGTGGACAGTGAAGAAGAACAAGGATATCAAGAAGGTATGTCATTAAGTTCAAGAAAAAGACAACTTTTACCTTGACTCACGTTTCCTCTAACTCCTGATGATGCACAAGAATCCAGTGTAGAGTTCAGCGTTTATTCAGATAGATAGATGGATAGAACTTTATTAATCCCCCGGGAAGGTTCCTCTGGGAAATTCAGTTTCCAGCAGCAGAACACCAACTTTCAGTTTTTACAAAGAAATATATATGAAAAAAAATCTAATATAAAACGGGAAAATAAGAAAATATAAGATACTGCATACAGCAGCAGTCTTAGCAGCAGAAACACAGAGGTAGAAAATAGTGGTGGAAAAGGTTATATACAGAGTATGAAAGGTTTACATGTGTAGCACAGTATGGTAGTGGTGATGATAGTAAT
>JAUBNQ010000008.1:23532047-23548657 GCA_032353495.1 Ctenopoma kingsleyae | reverse complement strand
GGTCGGCAGGACCAGCAACCACAGCTCCAGGGCCGAGGATACCTGCAGAAAGATACAGAGAGAGAGCAAGAGAGGGATAGCTAAAGACTCTGCCTCCCAGTCTACATTTGGAAACTCTAGGAGTTAGTGCTTTATAAGTGAGGAGAAGGATTTTAAACTCTGTTCTAGATTTAACAGGGAGCTAATGGAGAGAAGCTAATGTAGGTGAATTCCAGTTTACAATGCAATAATGTGCAACGTTCTGTACAGTTGTGGCTGTTGGCCAATGTCCACATTGTGCTTACATCCTGCAGGTCTATTCGCCGGCCTGTTTCACTTGTGGGCGGGGATTCAGTTTTTTTTCCCGACTCCTAGTGGACTCCGTAAGATAGAGAAATGTATTTTTTTTTATCGTACTTTGTCTACTCCACATTATTGTTATTCATTGGTTATCAACTAGTTATGAAGAAAAGCCCTCCGTACTTTTTGGCTTTTCGCAGCTCCCGTACCGAATTTCAGGAATAGACGCGCGTTATCATAATCGCCGGCTGTGGTTCAAGTGACTGTATTGTGTAAACGACGGTTCACAAAGAAGCCTCTTGGATTCGGGGTCACTGGGTGACTAACGAATACATGAAAAAACTGTCATTGAAGAGAAAACATATCTCTGCTTGAAACTCGGGGAAAGGGGACCTCGACTTATTTCCGGGTCACGTGGTGGACGCATAAAGAGGGAAGTGGAAATCGCTCGCTACCCGTAGTTAACATAATATTCGCGCACTGAAATAACCGGGGATGGCCTTGGTTCGGAAACGGCGCTTCACATGACCGCAGTAGTGCTGCTTCCCTGCGCTGGTCTGCCGTGCAGGTGCCGACTCCAAGCGGCACTCCGAGCTAAACGACTCATTAAGGTGAATAACGGCACACCGGAGCCAGTGGGCTGTGTTATGCGACTCGGTGTGTCAGGGTTTGTTACAGAGTACGGGTGGCTCTGTGTGCCATTCCCTCAAGTTGTCGCTGTGCTCACGATGTAGGCCGGTAATCCTGCTGGAGGTGGGTGATCGATTATTGTTTCACATTGGCTTCGTGTCTGGACTAATGCGAGCGCAGCAATGAGGTCTGCTGTCATGTGCAGCCGCTGCAGGGATGGTGAGCAAACAGTGTCACTCACAGCAGCACTGACACAGACTTGAAATGTGTGTGGAGCTGGTTGCAGGCCGACAAGTCGTGCTGCAGGTGAATGGACAGTCATTGTTACAGTTGAGCTTTCTTTAATTATGACTGGAACTAAAATGTCCGCTGTAATACACTGCAATCCTATGTACTCTGTTACACACACTAACCAGCATAAGGTTCAGTGTATTAAAGCAATACAACAGAAAAGAAGGTGCTACCATCTTTTCCTAAAGCTGCAGAATTACTCCCGGATTCCACTGCAGCCAGTGCGAGCTTTGGTGGAAACCACGAGATCAGTGATTGCTGTGTGATTGCATTACTGTTGTCTGCTGCACCGCATCACCAGCTTCCATCTTGGTGCCTTTGAGCGAGACTGGCTGTGCCCCTGCTGTGGAGGTGGACAGCCTTCTCAATGTGTAGTAGGTTGATGCTGGATAGCATCAAGTCCATGAATGGAATCAAGCGCTGAAGTGTGAATCAGTCAAATGCAGCCTACATGGATCAGAATACTGTAGTTGGGAGATTTTCTTTTGATAAAAGTCTGAATTTACTGAAACAAAACAACATTCTTAGTTTGCTGAGTATGAAGATCTGATCTCAAAAGTAAACAAGCTGATTAGTGGAATGTATCAGGGTTTGCTGCTTTTGGGTCAGAAACAAGTTTGACTTCATAGAATTTAATGTATAATTGTAAAAACAGAAAAAAACTCAATGCTGTGTATTAATAGTATACAAAATAACCCAAGGTCCACTTACTCCAGAGTTTTTAACTTCATCTCATGGCAGCTGGACAAATGTTGTTGTGGACAGGGCTCATACTGCCTAAGATGGAGTTGAAGCCTGAGATGAAGTAGTGCTTAGCTTGAAAAAGAACCCTGAACTCAAGAATTCATTGTCAAATTGTTACCAAGTCAAGAATGAGGCATCATGCTGCATTTGTGTGGCATTTCTTCTTTCATGCTTTACCCATTCTTTTTTTTTTTACATTTCTTGACTTATTCCTCTTTTCCAGGACACCTGAAGAGACAACGGCAAAAGAAAGACGCTTCTGTGATTCATGTGCCACTTAGTGTCTGCTGGGCAAGATGAGTACAGACAGACCCAAACGGAATATCATCAAGAAAAAATATGTGAGTTGATTTCTTTCCTCTCTGTGGTAATATTCTATGCTTTACAATGTAGAATAATTTTAACATTTTCTTCAAAATTATTTTGTTAATCAGAGATTTTAAAGTCTTGAAGCAGACTTCAAACGTCTCAGCTTGATCAAAACATTTATTACATGTAAACTAGTCAAAAAACAGGCATTGTGAGAGTTTACAATTTACAGTCACTGACCTCTTTCTAATGTAATCCTATACAACAATATGGTTGTGTGACTCTGCAGGACATCAGTGACGGGATGCCGTGGTGTGAAGAACGCCTGGTCCGCAAAGTTCTTTTCCTCTCCCTCAGGGAATTCAGAGACACACACCGTGCCACACACAAGCACTCACTTAAACACATGCGCACTCCCAAACGCACATTGAAAAATACGCTCTTACATGTTCCGCGAAAGGCACAGGCACTACCTAAAGCACACACACAGAAAAAGACACATAAAAGACAGACGGTGCACGTAGCACAGCAGCGAGTTACTCACAGACCACCAAACACACATACACAGAAGAACACGCACGTTTCCAAACGCGCAAACCGTCATGAACACAACAACGAGCAAAAAACGAACTTGTCTCAGGACTTGCACACGTCATTAAATAAATGTACCCAGACACAGAGCATGCAAACACAATTACACATGTGCACTGCGAAAATCCCACAAAACGTAAAGCATACACACCTACAAGAAAACACACACACATTCCATAAGAGTTCTGTATCAACCAGGACGCTACGTTCACATAAAACACAACTGCTGAACACGAAATACACAGAAAGTGCAACACGCACACACTGTACTCCCCAGCTGCATTCAGTGAACAACACACAGACACTGCTGAGCACTCCTGTCCCGGCCAGGACTCTGAGGTCACACACTCCCACAAGCCTCAGTGGTCAGTACCAGCTATACTCTTCTTCTCTTCTGTTTTTGTCACAACTGTTACTCTGCTGTTTGTGATGCAGTAGAACTCCAGCTACTGTGGAACGATGGCTCAACTTAGTCATTTATTGTTGAGATCTTAGGTTGAAAACAAGCTCACAGTTTATCCCGGTTATCTAAACCACTTGGTTTGGAGGTCAAACTCAAATGTGTTTTTTTTGGTTGATTTCATACTCGTCATATCCAACATCAGATAGTAACATTGTTTGTAATCCGAACTATAGTAACATTGAACCACAACATTACCACTTTTACTATAATTTGGAATTAACACTAGTGGTGTTAATGTTGTGGTGCACAGGGGTCAGGATGGACCAGTCCACAGCTACTCAACCCTACACTCCTCATACCAGCAAGCTGTGATGGACTGTTTGTTCTGTCCATAATAGCATCATTGTCCACCACAACATTAAAAACCACCAAGTGGTGTTATTGTTTGGCTAATTGGTCTGTATGACATTGTAGATCAAATGCTGTAGATAATTTCATGAAAATTCGTGAAATGAAAATGTAAAACTGTAACTGTTTTCCTCAGGCTCTCTGGTTAATGGCAGGGGCCGGTGTAGGTCCCTCTTGCCAGCCAGTCCGAGCTGGAGCTGGTCCTTACAGACTTGCCCTCAGCAGCGCCGCCCTGCCAGCATCCATCGAGACAAAGATGACCCTGCCAACAAGAGGTCAACTTATTATTCTTATTCTTATTCTTATTATTATCATTATCATTATTATTATTACTACTTCTTTTTGGATCTGGGGATTGTTTTAAATTTTCACTAAACACCTTAATCACTGGCTGGTGAGTTCACTGCAGTGCTGTAGCTAACCAGATTTCATGAGACAAAGGATTGTAGCTACAATCAGTTATTTTTTGCAGTTATTTTAGAATGGAGAACTGTTGAACTGCATAGGGTGGACAAAATAATAGAAACATGTCATAGTATGATAGTTAACAGCAGCACAAAATGAAACCAACGGATGATTTATGGGCAACGAGCTAGACGCACCTAATAAACTGGTAACTGTGTGTGTTTGTGTGGGCAGACCAAGGCTGCAAGCACAGAGGAAGTTTGCCCAATCCCCCCCCAGCTCTCCAGGACCATCTGTGTCGATGACATCAGCACAGAGTAACCAAAGCCATAACCTGGCCACAGTCAGCTGTCTGACCAGACGTCGTCCTAAGACTGAGGACTTCTTGTCTTTTCTTTGTTTGAGAGGTAGGCTGCGAGCATAGAAGCTGTCTGTACACAACATATAGTGATCTTGCCACAGGGTTGGTAGAGTCAGTGCTAAGAACCTAAAGCTCTGTAACTGTTGAATTACCACATTGTGATTGTAGTCCTCCAGTAGTCATCTGTGTCAGATGTAATTGAGATTCTCTCCAGTATTTCGTAGATATAGAGTTGACAAGAATGGAGTATTTTGTGCATGAGGTCATGGTGACCTTTGTACCATTGAATACCTAAATCAAACCAGGTTACCCTTGAGTCAGAGTGGATGCTTGTGCCAAATTTGAACAAATTCTCTCGCAGCATTCTTGTGATCTTGTGATGCGTTCACAAGAATTACATACTTGAAGATTGACTAATTGATATGTTTCATCTGGTTTCACAGATAAATATACGTAGCTGGGTACACTTTGCATAGCAATGGAAATTATGTTTCTTTATAATATTGACTAGGGGAAACATGTCTAAAGTGAAAAGTATTGATCCAGGCATGGAAACTTGTTGAACTCCATACCTAACTTTTGTGCCATAAGATAAGATTTAAATCAGCCTAGAGCTGTTCTTTAATCCCAATGATATGTTCCACTCTTGGTAATAATAGGTTGTGAGCTATAGTGTCAAAGGCAGCACTAAGATCTAACAAGACGAGTTCATTGTCTGAAGGTAAGAGGAGATCGTTGATGATCTTTATACAGAAACCTCTTTTTCAAAGTTTTTGGAAATGAATGGCAGAATGGATATCAGTCTGTAATTGGCTAAAATGTCTGGATCCTAGGTAGATTATTAAGCATAAGAACACTGGGACAGCATTTTGACTTTAGGAAAAATAACAGCTGTCATAAAGGAGAGTGAACTTAATGGCAAAATGCTGCAATGTCTGTCTAATGTGGACTTAGAATCAGAACATATACCTGCATTTATTTACTAAAGCTTTTTCTTGTTCAATTCACAGGTTCAGCAGCGTTGCCTAGCAACATGGCCTTCTTAGGAAGTGGACGAGAGAAGGAGCCTGGTGACGGGCATCTTACTTCCTGTCCCAGGACTGCAGCTGTGGGGAAGAACATTAGCATGTTCACTAGAACAAAAGGTATTCACTCTTAAACAGGGTGCCCCATGTTTTTCTCTTTGCTTTATAAATATGTGTTTGTGCTTCTGTCTTGTTATCCTACAGGGCAGCAGGACTCTAGGTCTCTGAGAGGGAGGCCTGGAGACACCTTCTGCCCTCTGACAGCCAGAGCTCAGCGGAGGAGGGAGAGAGAGAGAAGAGAGGAGGAGCAGAAGAGTAGGAGAGAGGGGATGAGGGAGGACAGGAGAGAAGCAGTCAAGAGAAACCTCCTGAGACCTCGGCAGCTCTCCTTGCAGGTCAGGAGGACTAACCAGGTTTGATCATGTTTTTTTCATTGCTGCTCTATCAGAAAGCTTTCACAGAGTCTAAAAATCACCATAACTGTAATGGACAGTTATTAAACCAATTAGGACTGATACCCAAACCCTCCAGTCTCTCCTCCACACAACTGATCAGTCATGATGTGTCAATATCACTTTGTTGGTTTCAGAAAGTTTGAGAAAAAGACAGAGTGTCTCCTGAATTTGACATTGAAAAAGTTTGGGGGACAGATCTCTGAAGCTACTTGGCTATCTAACAAGCACTTACTGTGCCTTGTTGTTGAAGTCGTTTCACTTATCTGAAAAGCTTCATCAGTAATACATGACTGGTCGGGAGAACCAGGTATTTATTGAGTTGTTAAGTCATAGAGCACCTGCAGTTGAGAGACGGTTGTTGTAGTTTGATGCAGATGGCTTCATTTATTCCTCTTTCAAATCATCTCACTCAATCACATTGCAGAAGCTAAATATGCTCTGACTGCTGTTTCACTGGGCCTATAAAGAACAACAGAACAGCATTGTTCTTAATATTAGTTATGATTTCTTTGTCTTGCAGGTTGTAAAGGTCAGTGGACTTAATCAACAAAGAACCTCTTGTGTCAGGTCAATCCCTCCCTTAAAACCTAGCACAGGGGTTGGCAGTAGGCGATCACTCAGGCCCCGCACAAGACCTACAAGTACCTGTAAACCAAAAAGTCATCCCCAAAGCAGATCCCAGGAAACCAACAACAAACACCTCTCCCGGCATAGCAACCATCAGCTGCCTCACAATCGCCACCTTTCTCTCCATAATCGAGCAGTCTCTAACTACTATAGCAACCCAGAGACCTTAAGTAGTCTCGAGAACTCAGGAAGAAATTCAAGCAGACCTTCAGCTCAGATACCATTGACTAATGGCTCAGTCATCAGAGAGGTAAGTGAGGACCATGGGGTGCTTAGATTTTCTAGAAGGAAGAGAGGTCTGCCACCAGACACCAGCCCTACACCTGTGAGTCAGCCTCAGTTGGATAACAGCTCATCAAAGAAATGCAGAACACTGCAGTACAGTGGTGATGTTGTAATAGAGAGTCACTGCCATGTTGGTGAGACCCTACAGAATGAGGCCAGCTGTGAAAAAGTTGTTAAAGAGGAGATTGTGAGCCATACAGATACGACTACTGGTAGCCGTGATGACAGATGTGGCCATATTGGAGAGATGAAACTAGAGAGGGACAGCTATAATGATGAAGACCTGCAGGACAAGGTACCTGTTGAAAAACTAAGTTCGGCAAGCATCACTACTCTGGAACCCACTCAAGAAGGGGTCACCTTCACTAGTTCCATCACCAGCTATGACCTCAGCCCTGTCAGTGAGGTCATATGCAGACAAGTGAGAGAAAAAAGGCTCCAGAGATATGAACCCTCAATCCCTAAGCCTGTTACTAGGACTATTAATTCTAGGACTGTTCCCAGAGGTGCTACTGCTAGGACTAGTTTAACTAAAGACAAAACCAACTCAGCGATGTCTACATGTGCACACACAGACCCACCAGCCAGTTATTCTGCCAAGCACACTGCTAAGGGTACTAACAAGGGTACTAGTAAGGACAATAATAAGTGTACTTCACTAACCAGCAGTTACACTATCTCCATCAATTCCCAAGGTGCTGGAAAAGACTCTTCCATGGGTGCCACAGAGGACTTGACTAAGGACTGTGCACCTGTCAGTAGCTATTCTAGCACTTCCAAGGGCTCTATAAAGGGCCTTACCCAGACCAAGTGTACTACCTCAGCCATTAAGACCAGGACCAGCCCCAGAATCCTCCTGAAGCGCTAACAATCACCTTCCAAGGGAAAATATTCACTGTTTCTCTTTTTGCTATATTGAAAATTCATGTTGAAGACAATGAAAAACATATTTAAAACATTATGAGGTACTGTTTACCATAGGCAGTGATGATGGTGGTTGGTGACTGGTTGGATAGTGACATAGTGATTATGGCAGCTTCACTACAGTTTTCAATGATTGTGGGGTCATTTGAATTCTACATGAACACACATTTGTTGGTATCCTTCCATGGAAAAAAGAACCCACAATTCTCTCTGAAATAACTTGAAACTGATAAAAGTAATAAAAGAGATAAAAATCAGACTTTCAGACTTGATTTTTGGGTAAAAAGATGCGTTGGCGTAGACTGTATTATAGTTATATTACAAATGACATTACAAACTACAAACGTCTTCTTGTCTTGTACTCAATTATTTAGCCTGTTTAAATGGAGAAATGTAGTCGCTCTGCTGCCTGCTATCATTGTGTGTACCTGAACACAGACCAGAGAAGGCAAAGGAGAGAGTTGTCTGAGGAGATCAGAAAGAAACTTCTAGACATCTACTGTATGTTAAAAGTAAAGGCACAAGACTATCTCCAAGCAGCTTGATGTAACTACAGCTGTAAATATGAGTAAATTAAAGTTGACTGTCCATGGGACTGTAGCTGCCCACAGACTGAACAGATAGACACTCAGAACTATTCTGGATGTCTAAGAAATGTTTATGAACTAAACATTGGTCTATTCTGAAGTAGTCACGAGTCCTGAATCTTATCAAACATCTATGGAAAGAGGTGAAACATGCAGACTGGAGAAGCTTCCTTTCAAACCTGAGACAGCTGGAACAGTTTGTTGAGGAAGACTGAGTTAAACTACCTGTTAGCAGGTTCAGAAGCTTCGAGTGCTACAGAATTCAATTTTCTCCTGATGCTCTGCCAACATATTCAGTGTGTTAGGTTATTTTTGTCCAGGCCATTTTCATTTGTTGAATTATTAAAATATTCAGTTGAATCCAAAAAGGTCTGATTTTTATTAATTAATTTATTGTAGTTATTTCAAAGAAGATTGGAGTTTCTTAAGTTGTGGTGAAAGGGTATTACTAAATTCATCTGTAAAGTAAACATATGGAAGAAGTAGAAGAATTGCAGAGATATTGTGGACTGAATAGTGAACAGTGACGGAGTTCAGATGCTTCCCTACTGTTTGTGATATTCTGTATTCTTCATTCACATGGAAAAGGCACTGGTTTTACATAGAGAAAAGTTACATTTCATACATATTCGCATACATATTCTAAGGAGTTCTCATCTGAAAGTCTCACGAGAATGAAAGAGTACGTCTTTAAACAGTAGACATATCTTTTTTTCATAATGCCCTGCTTTAAATTCAGTCTCACTGTAAGTGATGTGGGACAAAAACCACAGTTCTGTGCAAGATAACTGTGTCTGATCATCACATTAACTTCAAATTCATTTCATATGTTTGTGCAGAATGAAGAGTGTAGATTTAGTTCTTGTCACTTGCATTACATCATGGAAAAGATTACAGAAAGCAGTGCCAGCCTGCTCATGTGCGTGTGTATTGTTTAAAAGACATGCTTGGAAAAACTGTGAACCTTCTCTTTAAGAAGTCAGTGGCGTCCACCCACTCTGTCCACACTGACGGACCTCCACAGCTCAACAGGTGTATGTAACCAGCTGCACAGTCACCAGCTCCCAGTCTACAGCTCTGTAGATAAATGTTGTTTTCAAGTACAAGAACAAATGTGACTGATTTAGCTATTTTCTCTTCCCCTACCACTGAAGCCTTTTATACCTGTACTGTACTTACCTTTAACAACAGTACTTCCTGTTATCACTTAGTTTATGCTTCACTCTATGTGCAAGAGAAGGAAAAACACAGACTTGTGAGTACTGATGTGTGATATGCTTATTTCTAAATCTGTATGAGTACACATGTAAACCACTAAAAACTGTGGGAGTCATTGATCAGACAACTGGCTGTTGCACAAGGCCAACAAGTTACTCGCTGCAGACACTCTGGTTTGTACAGATTATGATTAGTGATTCCCAGTGCACTGAGCTACTCGTTTCCTTGTGTCGTACAGGAGACCACACATAAAATGAGCTTCAGACATTCTTCTTTAACATTTACTGTCAAAGTTTGATCATTTATGTGCTGCATGTTTTGACTAATCGGCCTGCAGCTTCCTGTACGATGAGCTGGGGTTTCATCCGGGACACAGTTGGTGGTCAGCATCAACCTTTGAGTCCCATGTTACTGGGAAAATGTGCAATGTTTTTTGTGTATAACAAATGAATTCACACCTGACAATGTGTTGTTACATGCTTGTTACTACAATGTTCAACTGTTACCGAGGTTGCTAATAGATGAGTCACTGATGGCTTTTTGGTAAGATGACCAAACCTTTTCAGCCTCAAGGGAATATGACAAAATGTCACACATAAAAAGATGAACATGTTTTCAGCCACATCTAAGGTATCTGTAAAAAGTCTGTATAAATGTGAAGGATTTGAAGGAGAATTTGCAATAAAATCACTTTGTATATTTCTCTGCCAGGTTCACTAACCTCATTCAAACAATTTTCACACATTGCAAAGACAGGATTTCACTACCTTCTATATATTAAAACATCTCTTCTTCTAGCTAAAATACTGCTCCAGATGGCATCACTGGGAGTGCAGATGATACTATCGTGGGGCTTCTGGAGGATGGTTATAGCCTCCTTAGTATTAGCAACCACGTGTCATCATCTGAACTGTAACATGTCATGGCTCAATGGTGTAAGAGTCAGACTGGGATGCAGAAGGTCCAAGGATCGAATCCCAGACTCCTAGCCCACACCAGGTGTGTCCTTGAGCAAGATGCTCAGCACTTTGGATAAAAGCATCTGCCAAGCAAAATAAAGTTTGAAGAAGCAGAGAGATAGTTTAACAGACACTGACAAAAAAAGTACAGAAAGATTAGTTATTCAAGAAAGAGTATATTTCATAGTACACAAATGGCAATGTACTTATATACTTGTACTTGTGAAAGTACACAACCAGTATGCTACAAATAAACATTTATATATATTGTTAGTTCACTATGGATGTACTACTACTATAGTATACTTGTAAATACAAATACTTAACGTACAGATATCAGCCATCAGTTTACTCGTAGTATACTACTATCCCACTTTTGAGTTGATCAAAGTCACTGGAATATGGTTAAAATGTGGATTTTAATTTTATACATAACATGAATACTTCTCATGTCACCAAGCAGCAGGATTACTGTGTTTCAGTTACAGATTACTGTGTAACAGTAAACATGAGGTATTCGTACTCTGATGAGTGACAGAGAGGGAAAGACTATTGACTTCTTACTAACAGTTATAGGTTTATAATAACAATTAATGACCTGTCATCAAACAAAACAAAAACATCATGTTACACAACAAACTGTGAACAATTCATTTCTAAAACATATGGTTTAGACTTAATTTTAGTTTTGTCTAGTATATCTCTGTAATATAATATATAATAGTATACTTGAATATACAGCGTACATGTTTTTCGTAAGGGATAGGATAGTTTTATAGCACACTCATAGACACTTGCTCCTTAAACTTTAGTGAGACAAGATTTGAAATTCTTCTTTTACTGACTTTTAAGACTCATCACTGACACGTTTGCTGTTGCTGGGACTCATTTTCAGATCTGTAAAAAGTGAAGCTTTACACTGCAGGACTGAACACTACATGTTGTTCCTTAGTGTACAAGGACAAAGTACATGTAATTCAGAGAAACATGTGAGAAAGTAAGTGCAGTACATTTGATAACAAAAGAGTGAAATATTCAAACCCCAAGAATACTAAACAAACCTTGGTCCAGGACTGCGAGGCCCCCACAGAGACAGAAGAGGGCGCCACAGATCTGACTATTCCGCCCGTCCTACTGCACTCATTAGTATTTGGTAAATCTTACCCAGTGTTAAGCCTTTCAGGCGGCACTAGGCGGCACTATGTCTCAGGTAGATATTGTCAGTCTGAGAGAGAAATAGTTCTTTTTAGCATAGCTTGTATAATCTCCTCTTACGTGATCTAAAACGTCTTCATTAACCGTCAGAGCTTGTTATGTGGGAATGAGCAGCTCCTACACACTCAGCAGGAGCTGCGGAGCTGCCTGGAAGGACGTGTTCAGGGCAAACAGACATGCCTCAGCGTAGAGCACTGGTTACGCAGGAAGCAGCTTCAGCAGCAGCAGAATGAAAACAGAGAAGTGGTCAAAGTCAGTGGAAGCTGGTGTTTTACATGACAACGGTGAATTCGGAGAAGCGAAAGTGAGACGAAACATGTTTGAAAATTTAAGAGAAAGATTTCAGATGGTCCAGCAGGATTTCACGACGGGGTTAGTCTGTTCTCCCACATAATCTTAATCTATATGTTAGCTAGCTGTGGACTCTTCCAGTTCTTAAGTAACGTTGTATTATTAGCTTGGAGGTGTATCTTACACCGTGTCATGTAACGTAGCTACACTTTATGATGAAGTAATGAATATTTTCACTGCTGAGCTTTGATTAGCAGCTATAGTGGCTACAGCTAACAAAGCTAAAGTCTAACGTTACTTCTCTGACCCTGTGGCTAACGTGTGTGCTACCTGTATGGAGGACAGCTCGTAATGTGACCCATCCTGAATTTAAAATAGTTACGTTTATTGTCAGTGTAATGTTTTATGTTAAAACGCTTTATTGTCGTGCTAACTAGCTTGGTCTGAGCAGTTCCTAGTTATTACTTTCAGCTGACGATCATGTGATGAGTTTCTTTAACAGTCATGAATACATAGACATGGTTCATATCTGTTCTGCTCTAGTGTGTGGCAACCATGGCAAATGAACATTAACACAAAATGAAGTATACAAAGGAAACTCTGTCAAAGTCTGTCAGAATTCAAATGACAGACTTTGTAGCAGCTCTGGATCTCTTGTATTTATCTGAATTCATCTGGTAAGTCTGTGTTTACAGCACTGCAGCACAGCCTGCTGTCAGGAATGTATTCTGTGCACTGAAAGCCAGCTCAGTCAGTGGTTCAGGTGGGTGATCTGTTAAGCGCAGGGTTGGAGGTCGTCCTGGTGCTTTTTTCACTTTTAGTAAAGGCATTGCATACAGATGATGCTTGTTTACCGCTCTGTTGGTGTATAACTTCATCTCCCTGTTCATTTGTTCTACGCCCTTGTTGATCTGACAACTTTTCTTTCTCTCTTTTGCTTTTCCTTCACTCCTCCCTCCAGCTTCAAGACCCTTGGGGACAAATCAAAGGACTCCAAAATGAAGAGGAGACCCAGGTTAGCATTGTCACATACAAAGGTGGCCAAATAAATAAAGCTGGAAACCTAAGTGGCATGCACTACTCTCTATTCTATAATTAATACTATAGAGATGTTGTTGTTGTTGTTTAAAATAACACATGAAATGAAAATGACACAGACAAAAATACTGACCCTTAACCCTTATTTTGTAATCTATCCTCCTGAGGCATCACTCTCTTTTTGTATGGTTTAATGAGGCTTCTGCACTTCTCAGTTGGTAGTTTGACTCCATCTTATAGTTCTCTGAGGTTTGATGGGTGTCTTCTCTCAACTATGAGTTTCAGCTCTTCTCATAGGTGTTGAGGTGGAATAACGTCAGGGCTCATTGCAGCCTCCACAGAGTGGTCCAGTATTTACTTTCCGTCCGTTCTTAATCTTCTGATTTGTTCTGAGTGCTATGCAGATTAATCCTAGAACATAACTGAGCCTTCTTCATGTTTCACAGTGGGCAGTGTTCTTTTCTTTTTCTGTAAACATGAATCAATCAGCCACAACATTAACACCAGCTGGTGGTTTTGGTCAGCATGCACTCTGCCTGGTCTTCAGCTACACTGTTCCATATGCAGCAAGCTGTTGACCATCAGAGCATTACATTTTCCTCTTGATTCATTTTCCTGACCCCTGTCCCCCACAACCATAGAACCATCAGGTGGCCGATCAGTGTAAAGCTGATAACCAAAAGCTCCCATTTGTCCAAATGACATTCTCCCAAAAGCATTGTGTGGCGGTAAAGTGTTTCCTGGGAAAATGGTGAGTTTGTCTTAGTCTGCTGCATGGACTTGAATAAAAGATTCAACTGCTTCTGTTTGTTGTTCAGGTCTGAAGAAAACCTTCCTCATTTCAGTGCTGGATTGGAAATCTTAAGCAGGTCTCTATGAGACGCACACACACGCACAACCACACACACAGAGGTAATTTAAAGGTTCCAGAGTAGATTTGTATAAACAGGGTATCCATGTTCCTATAGGTATGAGGAGAGTTGGTTTCTGCTGCATAAAAGAACTAAGGACTGTGCTCAGGCTGCTGAGGTAAGATCAGTACCTGTCTTACTTATTGTAACCTGAAAATCCTTGGGCTTATTAGCCATATTTCCATAGACCACCAATTAATTGAGAGAGAAAGCAGACAAACAAATGATTTAAAAAATGGTGTTATTCACAAAATAAAAGCAAACTTTCACAATAAGTCGAGAAAGAGACTTGTGGTCACTGACTGGTTAAATATTGCACATTTTGAATGAGGTTAAACTGTGATCACAAGTGATTGAAATGTAACTTTAGAGCTTGTAATTATGTTGCAGAAGCTTGTATTTACTGCAGCTGTCCTCTGTGCTCTGTGTGTTTGTTAGGCAGTAGATGGGGACATAGTGATGCTCACGGCACACTGGGAGAGAAGAAGAGCAGGTCTGACACAACTACAGGAACAACTGCAAAGCTTGCCAGGCTTTATCAGTGAACTCAACGCCATCACTGCTAACATAGGTATGAAGTCACCACCACCAACCTGTGGTTTCAGAGCAGCAGAGGTATACGTCAGTTTTTGCTGCATGTGTGCTGTAGTCTGCAGTGCTTCCTTGAGGAACAGACTGGGTCACAAAAGAAGCTCTGGACTTGACAACTCAAATTCTATGTAGTCGCTTGCCAGGCTGTTGTCATACCAAAATGTTTTTGCAATACAATGTGTATTTAAATATCAGTTTAACACAAGGAACTGGCTTCCACATAGAAAGGCATACTTCCAGTCTTTATATATTTGGACACTCAAATATTTGCATTGTTTGGCTCTGTACACCACCACAATGGATTTGAAATGAAACAATGAAGATGTGCGCTCACTGCTGGTGAAGGGGCCATCATTATGCTTAAAAACTGTGACAGAAGATTTTTTTGGAGAAACGACTAAGGTCTGGATTATACTCAGCGACAAGTACTTTGTACAATGTGTTGCATGACCACATCAAAAATAAAATAGTTGTGTTGCATTGTTGCATCACTGTTGCGGATGGCTGGCTGTCACGGAGACAGGGAGACACAATATTGTTTAAGTATATGAATAAAGAAACTGCTGGGACAAGAAGAGCTCAAATCAGAGCTCTAATTCAAATTCCGGCTCCTCTGTCACCCCACACTGCCAACCAGTCACAGTGTGGAAAGCTACAGAATTGAAACAAAGCTGGCTGGTGTGTGTTTTCTTTCCTGTTCAGTCAAGAGGTTGTCATTTAAAAATAATTCAATACTATGACTTAGGTGTTGCACATACTGTACTGTGTAAAATGTATTGTGACCATATGAAGGCCATGCAGTAAGTTGTGTTAGTGTGTTAATGAATGTGTGTGTGTGTGTGTATGTGTGTGTCCAGCTCATTTGGAAGGTGACTTTGAGGAGATGGAGAGCAGGCTGGTGTACCTGGAGACTCTGTGTTGCCAGTGTGAACAACAAACATTGAAACAACATCATATAAACCAACTTGAAGTCTATAAGAAAAAGAAGAGGTATGAGATACAACAGATCACTTATTGTCTCATGTCTTATACGGTAGAATACTCTGTTCTTTCAGCGATTCATTTTTTCACTGTGTTATGCTCATATTCAAGACACTATTTTTGAATCATTTACATCAGGCCACGTTAACAGCATCAGTATCTTGACACTGACATATAGTAACTGAAGATGCTGAAGATACAGTGTCTGGTCCTGTGTTGTTGTTGTGAGGCATTCAGGGACAATGCAGAGTGAAATGTGTCTGCAATGTCTGAGCAGCCTGGTGTGGGACCAGGGGCAAGTCTCTCATCCTCAGTAACTGTTTAGGCAGAGAAATAAAATACCTTGATGCTAACTTGTCTGATGTTTGTCTTGTAACAGGAAGGAGATGGAGGCACTAGAAGGTGAGCTGCTGTACTCTCATCAGCAATACACAATGCTGACTGACTAGATTACTTATCACAGTGAAGTGCTTGCCTGTTTTTGATCTCATATGTGTCAGAAAAACAGGTTTCTCAGTTATTATCAATAAATGAAGTGGTTGAGGACGTGTGTATGTGTAAATATATTTCCATGTCCAGTGGATAGAGTGTTAATCGGCAGCTGACACATTGGCCAATGCTGCTGTTAATGATTTTATGTGGAACACTGTGGAGTTTCTAAAATGATGTGTCTTCCTGATTGTAGCGGAGCTGATTTCTGAGCATGCTCAGAAGGTGGCAGAGCTGGAGCAGACCATGCAGCAAAAACTAAAGGAAAAACAAAAAGTCTATGAAGAAGCCTTTAAACAAGACATGCAGCAGTACCTGTCCACTGGATACCTGCAGCCCAGAGGTCAGTCACTGTCATTTGTGTCATACACACGTGGACAAAATTGTTGGTACTCTTCAGTCAATGAAAGAAAAACTCACAATGGTTACAGAAATAACTTTAATCTGACAAAAGTAATAATAAATAAAAATTCTGGTACCCCTAGAAAAGACTGAAAATAATGTGACCAAAGGGAGATGTTAATTCAAGGTGTGTCCACTAATTAGCATCACAGGTGTCTACAATCTTGTAATCAGTCAGTGGGCCTATATAT
>JAUBNQ010000008.1:23515329-23529457 GCA_032353495.1 Ctenopoma kingsleyae | reverse complement strand
TAAATGCAGTGTTGAGACAGTTATTATCAACATCTACATGAATGTTAAAGTCACCCACTATAATCACTTTATCTGTATAACCAGTTCATGACAAGAGAACTTGACATGCAGGCCTCTTAAGTCAGCCAGTATGGTGGAGCCACCGAATTCTGCATAATGTACATAATTATATCCATGAGAAACTGTGTCCTGGGCTTGTTGGATGGGCCTAAGTGCCAATTTTGGCTGCTTTGGCTGCATGGTCAGACAAATATTGTCTTGGCAAAAGGTTAATCAGGTTAGTGTGACCTTTGCATGTAACAGCAGAAACAAATGTAGGTAGTTGATACGCATCTAACAGATCATAGTAGAAAGAATATGTTTAAGGAGTGATTATCTAAGTCACATAGTGTCTCTTATCACTGCATTCTATGCATTGCCTCCTTGATTTTTTTTCGCATATTTGTTGTACTTAAATGATTGAGATCATCAAACAAGTGTTAATATTGCACAAAGATAACCCGAATAAGCACAAAATTTTTAAATGATTGTTTTATTTACGGAGTGAAAAAACTGTCCAAACCTGCCTGGCCCTATGTGGAAAAGTAATTTCTGCCACCTAAATCATTTATGTGATTTTTGACCGTTTATGTGCAAATGAAAAAAACAAAAAACAATACGTTTTTTTAAACCATTTACTCTTACAGTACATTTATGTTGTTGCAACAAAATGTATACTTTTCCTGCCAACTACTGTACATTGTTTGCTCCCAGGACCAGTAAACTACTTCTCTGACTGCCTACTAAAATCACTTACTGTTCTGTAAATCCCTTCTTATACTTTTTTTTTTATCCACATTTCACTTGTCTTTGGAAGAAACAACTTACTCTGTCTGTTCATCTAATGCAGCACAAAGCCAAGTTCTGGCTCACATGGAAGGCCTTAGGAACCACAGAGGCCTCAGCAGGTTAGTGTGATGAAACAGCCACACAAGAATCAGTGTGTGAGGAGAAGGCCAACTTGTGTTACATCAGGTCAGCACACACACACATTGACGTGAATGAAATCCAAATCGGTTTTTCAAATATTTTATTCAATCCCCAAAAAAACTTTACTCATCAATATGTGGCTGCAGAAGTGTGTATTGTGTGTGTTAGTGAGACTGAAGCTCACAGAATCGATCTGGCAAACACAAAGAGGTCAATTACTGAATTAGGGTGTTTTATCACAGCCCAGCAGGTCAACAGTTGGTCAGACATCAAATGTGGATCAATAGTTGGGCACCAACTGAAAAGTTAAAAGCATGTCTTTGTGTTTATCCAGTTGAGTGAGTGTATTTAGCAGATGTCAACGAACTGAAATGAGTGAGCAGTGGATCCATGAGCTCTGGGAAACTGTGCAAGCACATAACAGAGCTGCAGGAAGCTAAAGAGGCAATTAAAATGCACAAGTTCAGGCATGTATATCTGTAGACAGAAACTCCCTGAGCATCAGTTGTCATACTGTTATAATGTAACTGACTGAGGAAATATAGAACCAAATTAATAGAGATTAAGAGTTACAATGTGAGCCTGTCTTTTAGAACTGGAGGCATATCATAACACGCCATCTTCAGGGTCGAATGTTTTCACTTGTCACTAATATTTATTTATTTATGTTCCTAAGTCTGGATTATGTTCCACAAAACTTAATATTATATAACTTTGTATGATGATGAAATCACCTGAGGTGCAGGACATATCATACTAGACTTCTACACCTGCATACAACACTCATCTGTGGATTGAAAGACAAAAAACATTCATGAGTTGTGGGCAGAAAAACAAATTTGTAATCATCTATCTATCTCCATCTATTTATCATTAACGCACGTTGTACGTTATAATAAGAAAGTTCACTTCATACTTTTACTACACTGAGGTAGTAAAGAGCCCTGATGAGTCCATGGCAGGTGACAGATAGCTGAACAGGTTTTGCATCACAGGTCCTTTCCCAGGTTGTGGATCTCATCCAGGACAAAGTCCAGGTCCTCCCTGCTGACCTGAGGACTGATGACCACCATCCTGAAAAAGTTGGGCTTGTCACAGTGGGTCTGGTAGCCAATCATCATGCTGCCCTTCTTCATCATGCGCTCTTTTACCACTGGGGCCACCTACAGGAGGAAGGAGGAGAAAGTGAGATGACTTTCTACTTTCAGAAACATTATTCCTGCAAGGCATAAATAGTGGGTTGGTTGATTGTAGTCTTGTTAATGTACCATAATCCCATCGTGAGAGAGCTGAAGTGCATTCCTTATGTTGTACCTGGCATAATCAGGAATCTTATATGTTCTAGATTCTACCAAACAGCTTACTGTGAACATTGACTTAGCAGCACAGCAGGAGGCAGACACCAGCAGAACTGACACCTTGACCAGATAAGATGACCAAGGTCTTCACTGATTAATTACTTACATTGTGGAGCTTTTTCCAGAGCTCAGGACCAGCTTGAAGGCTCCTCAGACTTGGTGGAATGTACCAGAAGCAAACATTTGTATATTCAGGCTGTGGACACAAGAGCAGTGTTCACAAAAAGTGTCTAAACAATGCAATCATAAATCTAAATGGAATGCCCAAAGTATTTCCCTGATGAAATATGAACTAGCTAAATTCCAGACTGAAAATTAATGGTTTGCTGGTTTTACCTACGGAAGAATTTGCAAGCACTTACTTCTATCAAGAGCTGGAACCCTTCTCTTTTCTGGATCTCTTCGGTGAGATACCTAGAAAAAAAACACACTCAGTTTTAGACACTAATTGAGTTCATCTGATCCAGGTCTATATATCTTCTGCTTTGTTAAATGTTAGGATTACACCAGGGATTCCAGGCAAAACTCACCTATAAAGAGGTGAACACGACATGGCTCAAATTTACCACATATATCCTGTAACCAGACTGTATCATAGTGGTGAACAAAGGATCACACCCTTGACCTGTGTGTTTCCTCAGACTAACCTGGCCATTGCGATGGCTCTGTCCAGCATCTTCTCCAGCTCTGTGGTTCCTAAAGCCTTCCACATGAGCCAGAACTTAAATGCATCAGGCTTCCTGCCACACTGGATAGACTTGTCCCCCGTGTCATAGCTGACATCATAGAACTTATCCTGCTGGAAGAGGTAGGTGGCCCGAGCAGAGTGGCAGTGCTGGAGGAGACTCTGGGGAGATGACAAGTTTTACACTTTGTAATTAAACATAACACAGTTCAGCATTTGCTAGATGACTTTGTTTCCCTAGTTGTGCTTCGTCCTCTCTCTCTCTCTCTCTCTCTGTATCTTTCTGCACGTATCCTCGGTCTTGGAGTTGTAGTTACTGGTCCTACCAACCTGCCCAGTGCCTCATCTGCTGCTCCTTGTTGTTGTCTTGATATCTGTTACCTGCTGTTCTTTTCTCTCTCCTCTGTCCACTCACCCCAACTGGTCGAGGCAGATGACCGCCACCCTGAGCCTGGTTCTGCTGTAGGTTTCTTCCTCTAGAGGGAGTTTTTCCTCTCCACTGTTGCCTAGTGCTTGCTCAAGTGGGATTGTTGGGTTTTCTACACTGTAAAATGCCTTGAGAGGACTTATATTGTGATTTGGCGCTATACAAATAAAGTTGAATTGAATTGATTTGAAATTATATTAACATAGTTTTAACTTTTTTGTTTTGTTTTCTATTAAGTCTTAATATATGCTGTGGAGCAGCCATGTCAGCAGATGATAAAGGAGCTTTTCTTACTGTTTTGTCTCTGACCAGGAAAGCAGAGCACTGCAGAGGCACCATCAGCATCTTGTGAAGGTTCCAGGCAACAGAGTTAACTCTAGGAAGACACAAAGAGCACAGCAGAGACACTTTCCAGTCACTGAGTTATCACTGAAGACAATAATAAAACACAATAACAACATCGCTGTGCGTGTGTTACCAGAGCTCTACATGTTCACCAATGCACATATTTACCTGTGGATGCCCTTTAACAAGTGTTTATGCTTGTTAGACATCAGAGCTGCTCCTCCCCAACATGCCTGAGGAAAATACAAGAGAAAAGTTTTTGTAGTGATAACAAAATACTATCAAATAATGCTTATTGGCTGGTGAAAGTATGAATTAACTCACATCCACATGCAGCCACAAGTTGTACTTCTCACAGACGTCTGCAATTTCGTCAATGGGATCAAAAGCACCAAGCACTGTAGTCCCTGCTGTGGCATTTACCATGAAGGGAACTGCACCCTGAACACACACACACACACACACACACACACACACACACACACACACACACACACACAGAAGAATATAAATAATAATAATATAATAAACATATAAAGATAAAGGAAAAATAACTCGATATTAATTGAAATCCTAAAATACAATATAAGATGGCGTCCTCACCTCACTTTTAGCTAACTTTATTTGTTCCTCTAGAGCCGAGGGAATCATCTTTCCTCTGATACACACACATGCACACAAAATCAGTTTATAATAAGGGTAATTTACAGTGCCTTGATAAAGTTTTCATACCCCTTTAACTTTTCCACATTTTGCCAAGTTACAAATAACAAACTTAAATGTATTTTATTGGGATTTTATATGACAGACCAACACAATGTAGTGCAAAATTGCTAAGGGGAACAAAAATGATACATGATCAGCATTTTTATAATAATCTGAAAAGCATGCAAATATTTTGGAGTATGTCTCTACCAGCTTCGCACATCTAGAGATTGCAATTTTGGCCCATTTGTCTTTGTAAAACAGCTCCAGCTCAGTCAGATTGGATAGAGCGTTTGTGAACAGCAGTTTTTACATCTTGCCACAGATTCTCTATAGGATTTAGGTCTGGACTTTGACTGGGCCATTCTAACACACGACTATGTTTCTAAACCTAAACCATTCCATTGTAGCTCTGGCTGTATGTTTAGGGTCGTTGTCCTGCTGGAAGGTGAACCTCTGCCCCAGTCCTAACAGATTTTTTCCAGAATTGTCCTGTATTTAGCTTCATCCATTATCCCATAAACTCTGACCAGCCCTGTCCCTACTGAAGAAAAGCATCCGCACAGCATGATGCTGCCACCACCATGTTTCACGGTGGGGATGGTGTATTCAGGTTGACATATACAGTGTAAGGTTTGTGCCAGACATGGCATTTTGCATGTAGGCCAGAAAGTTCAATTTTGGTCTCATCTGACCAGAGCACCTTCCACATTTTTGCTGCGTCCCCTACATGGCTTGTGGCAAAGTGCAAATGGGACTTCTTATGGCTTTCTTTCGACAATGGCTTTCTTTTTGCCACTCTTCCATAAAGACCAGATTTGTGGAGTGTATGACTCATACCAGAGGTGGGTAGTAACGAGTTACATTTACTCTGTTACATTTACTTGAGTAACTTTTTGAAAAGAAAAAAGTACTTCTAAGAGTAGTTTTACTGTACCATACTTTTTATTTTTACTTGAGTAGATTTCTGGAGAAGAAACTCTCCTCTTATTCCACTACATTGGGCAACACTCAACTCGTTACTGCCGGTGATCTACTGCATCACTGTTTCACCAATCAGAAGTAGCAACAATATTCAGATGGCTCCGTTTCACCAATCAGATGCACCCATGTAGCCACACACAGACTGTGGCAGCATAGCAGCACAAACTCTTCACATACATCGGTGAAGATTCTCAGTCATCCTGGTGAATTTATCTGGAAGTTGAGTCAAAATTTGTTATTTTGTAAAGATGTCATTTATTTTTACTAATTTTATTTTTTTATTCAGAAATACCAGAATTTGCACATTATTTTATATTTCTGTCTGTCTGATTACATCATTTCTAAAAAATAAATCAAACATTACGATCACACAGTTACTCAGTACTTGAGTAGCGTTTTCACCAAATACTTTTTTACTCATACTTGAGTCATTTTTTGGCAACTCTACCCACCTCTGACTAATAGTTGTCCTGTGGACAGATTCTCCTGCCTGAGCTGTGGATCTCTAGAGCTCCTCCAGAGTTACCATGGGTCCCTTGGGAGCTTCTCTGATTAATGCCTTTGAACACCATCTATCATTTTCTTCCACTTGACAAATATTTGCTACTTTGTGTTCATCTGTTACATAAAATCCTAATAAAATACATGTAAGTTTGTGGTTGTAACGTGACAAAATATGGAAAAGTTCAAGGGGTATGAAAACTTTTTCACGGCATTGTAAACTAAATCATTTTAAAGTCAACACCTAATATATCTAGCAGGATCGAAGTGTGTGTGTGAGAAGCAGTTTACCTCTTATCAGACTGCACAACGTAAACGTTCTTTGTGCCGATGCCCAGCAAAGCTGCTCCTTTGGAAATTGAATAATGACCCTGAAAATGATTAGACAAGAGTCTGTCAACAGAGATTTCAGCATCCCTAGCTCTTCATATGCTGTTAGCTTTTTTCAAACTTGTCAACCACAGTAAATATAATCACACAATTCAATGTATATCTTATCATACACTGTAAACAGTTTAATGTGTAAGTTAACTTTGTATGAGTTATCATTACAAACCTCTTATGAGAATTTCTGAGTCAATGTCACTACAACAGTGAGCTGCAGCAATGCATTAAACTGAGCCTAATATAATCAGTACATTATGCTCTATTTGGCACAAAGAGCGTTCAGAACAACACTTGAAAACAACTTTTAGGATGTACTTCTTCAGTTGGAACTGATGCACTTGGAGCTAAGTGCCACAGGCAGGTGGGGAAGTTAGAAAGTTGCTGGTCTTTATCTTTTCATGGTATTTGTTGAAAATAACAGCAATTAAAAATTTCTCCACAATCATCTTTTAAGGTGGTAAAACCTACCTCCTGTGATGTGAATATGACCAGTCGTTTAGCAGCAAAGAGGCCAACCTCTTTAATATCTGGGCAGTAACGATACCTAGCTAAGTTCAAAGCATACATGTTGGATATTGAGCCACCTGGAAGGCAAACAGTACACAGATGTCATGTGTTAAAACAAATGTATAGCAATATTGGTGAACTCCCGTGGCACTAGAGAACCATTCATTAAGAAAGGGAGGATACAAAGGAGTGAAAATAAGTAATAATAATTACCTGGGTTAAAGATTCCATCTCCTCCTTCCTCCCAGCCAATCATTTTGATCATCTTCCTCAGCAGAGTGTCCTCCATCAGAGTAAAGACTGGAGCCACCTCATATGTGTACCTGATGAAAACCACATATATAGTGTGTCTTGGCATGATTTCAAAATCTGAGTACTGGGTATGTACAGTGAAATACAGTCACTGGACTCAGATATTTCCATGTGTGACTTACAGTATTACAATGAGTTTTGCGACTCACAGACTTGTTGTGATTGCTTCAATAATAAAGCTTGCCACCATGGAGTAGGGCTCCATTCCTGCATACAGCTGGTTGAAGAAACGAGGATGGGCTGCAGAGATGATGCAAAACAGATTCCCTGTTACAATCTGTTGTGTCAGCTACTGCAACACCTTAAATTGGGCTTACGTAAATTTTAAACCTCATCACTTTCCCTCATCAGTGCAACACAAATTACCATCATTGGACAACTGTATCTCGAACACCAAGTGACTTCATTTCAGCTCGGCCTTGGACAGTCTGGAAATTTGTCAAATACAACAAAAATAAAGCTACAAATGATCTTTTCATCATGATCTTGTTTTACACATGATAGCTGTTCTGCATTGAGTCCTAAATGACCATTATTATAATTTAACACTATATTCACATAAGATAAAAACAATTATGTGAGTACAGATTCATCTCCAAGCACTGTGGTGAGTACCTGACATTACTCATGTCTGATACCATCTGTGTGATGAAACGTGGTAGTGGCAGCACCATGCTATAGAGAGGCTTCTAGCAAAGACATGTAGACATGTAGAAGGATGGATGGATGGATGAATGCAGCAAAATACAAAGAAGTCCTTTGAAGAAATTCTGCTCCAGAGTGCACAAGACCTGAGGCTGGGGTGATGGTTCACCTCTCAGCAAACAGCCAACACACCCAGCCAAAGCCTAAACCTAAACCCCATAGAACATCTATGGAGAGGCCTGAAGAAGCCAGTACACATCCAGCCTGATGGAGCTTGAGAGGATCTGTCAGGAAGAATGGGACACACTGCCAAAATGTGACAAGCGTGTAGAAACTTCACCAAGAAGTTTTGGAGTTGTAAGTGCAGCCAAAGAAAATGAAGTTGATGCTCAGTATACTGTATCTGTTTCATTAATGTTAAAGACTTACTGGTTTTGACACTGTATTTGATGGCATCTCTGCAGTGCTGCAGGCTCCTGGACATAGATTCTCCTTTATCTCTCAACTCAAGGTCCAACAGTTCCTTCAGCTGCTCAGGGGAACGCCACTCACAAACCTGGTCAGCAGAGACAGACATCTCACTATCTAGATCAAATGTAGCAGAACTAGTCCTATAAATGACAGCTACACTTGAAGCAGGGGTTACAGAAATCCAGACACGGTTGCTACAGATGTCAGAGAATATAAGATTTACCTTTTCTCTGACATCAGTGGCTTTTTTAACAGCCTCTTCCAGAATTATTTCCATAGCCTGATGGATGAAGCTCTCTGCTGCATTCATGTCCACAGTGGAACTATTCATGACAAAATTGTCCATGACATCTGGAGAATATTTGACTGGAGGCTTAGGATCTACCTCATGGTTCTGGCATTCATGGGAATTCAGCCCTGTAAATGGAAAAATAAATACTTAATATCTGTCGTCAAACCATATTTACAGAAAATGCAATTAAAACTAAAAGCTGTCATTGAACATTTATTTCTCTGACAAAAGTATAAAAAAAGAGTTTCAGTTTTTTCACTGAGCACCTAATCGTAGTTTGTAAACATAAGTTAATTTTGGTTTGATACCTGCATCTGAGTATCATAACTGGGTATAAAAGCAGCACCCACCAAAGACACAGTCTTCCAAATAAAAGATGGGCCATGACTCACCGCAAAAGCCAGCATCTTTGATGGTATGGGGTGCTCACAGCATGGTTGACTTGAACGTGTGTGTGTGTGTGTGTGTGCTTGACTGGCCTGTTTGCAAAAAGTGTGGTTCATCATCATGAAGATCAGAATCAGAGCAGAATGGTCTTCTGTGCAAATTGTATCTACAGTATATCTAATGTCAGGGTTTGAATCCACGGGTTGGCTGGATGGGTTTGTAAGGGACAATATACATTAGTAATGTACCATGTTAAATGTCCATCCATGCATAATTCGGACTGGGTCATGGGGTAATGGAGCCTATCCCAGCTGCCACTGGACAAGAGGCAGGGTCCACCCTGGGCAGGTCTCCAGTATATCACAAGGCTGACATACAGACACAAGGAAATATTCACGCCTGTGGCAATTTAAAGTCACCAGTTAAGCTAATTGCATGTCTTTGGATAGCGGGAGGAAGCTGGAGACCTGAAGAAAATCCACAAAGGCAAGATGAGAACATGCCGTTCATAGTTCAGTATGTTCACCCAGATGTCCCTTTCCCCAGCCACATTCTACAGCTCCTCCTGGTGGATCCCAAGGCATTCCCAGGTCAGATGAGATATATACAGTAATCTCTCCCCAGGGTCTCCTCTCACATGGCTGTACCTAGAACACCTCTAGTGGAAGGCGCCCAGGTGGCATCTTGATAAGATTTCCAAACCACCTCAGCTGGCTGCTTTTGATATGAAGGAGCAGTGGTTCTATTCCAAGCTCACTTCTAATGTCCAAACTCTTTACCCTGTCTCAAAGGCTGAGCCCGGACACCCTTCGAAGGACGGTCACTTCGGATGCTTGCAAATTGCTGATGTTAATTTGGATTTTGACTTTGCATTATTTTTTGAGTTTGTTTGGTTATTCTGCACATCAGTGTTTTTGTGAACCTCTGTAGGTATTTTTTGTGGTTATTAAATCCCTAAAAACTCACTTAACACATCTTGTGAGCGTGACAGTTGGCACATTACCATTGAAGCTGTAACTATTTTTTCCTTGTTGTGCTGCCGTTTTGAGAGGTAGATTGTTAGATTCTGTCTACATCATCATCATTTAACCATCTGCATTTAAACTGTCTTTCTCATCCTATTTTCATATCACTCCATGCACTTTATTGACACTGGAGCTGTCTGACCTATGTACATTAGCACTCATGGCAGCAGACCATACTATAGGCATCACTGAACTCTCTAACCCTTTAAAACAAACTGCTGCTTATCACTTGGCCTTGACTCAACGTGTTGTACACATGAGTATCACTCCACCAGTACTGACAGACTTACTGTACTTACTTTACGCTCATTGATCATTAGTTTATACTCATCATGTAAAATGCTAGAGATGCCATTTAAGTTTCATTCTGTTCTTATTTGGGTTTTTCTCCTATTTCATCAGCACTGATAATATGTCAGAGCAGCTCTGCTACAGTTGAACTGTGTTAGTGAAACTGTGATCTAACATGTGGTGAACAGGTGCACAGACGGGTTTGTTATGAACATCTTTGGAAAAAAAAGTAGTATTCGCAGGATTTGTCAATCTGTGCTAACTACTATATATATTATGAATTACAAAACACATCAAGTACCACGTCATGAAAAGTCACAGTTCTGGTTTGATAAATTCCTACACATTTTAACTCCTAAATGTTTTATTCCGTTCCGTTCTTCTGGTCTTTTATCATTTATCTGAGCATTAAAATCATTATGACTACTCATTTAACTTACCATTCAAGTGTCTGTCTGCGCTTGAGGCCATTTCTAAGCTCAGGTGCTGCTGTATTTAGACTCCAAGGTTTTTTTTGCACACTTACTGTAAGTAGTCTGTATTTATACACAGGAGGACGGCCTCTCCTGATGTCATGGAATTTTACCAGTTCTGACTTTGCCAGAAACATATGGACCAAATTAAAGTAAAAGAGATCTCTGATCTCAATGGGGCTAACCTGGTTCAATAAAGAGAAATGTATTCATTTGAAATACTGTAACTCCCTCTAAGCATATGAACAAAAAGCAGGACTAGGACTGACTGGGACCCATTCATCAGGTTGTATTTAACAATTCCAGCAAATCCTGTCCTATAACAATACAGTAGCTGATCAACAATATCTGCCAATCACATTATCATTATCACATTTTTCCAGATACGTAATGATATGTAATCAATGTTAAATGCTCTGGCTTTTCTACCTTATCATTGTTCAAAACATATGTTGCAAAGCAATAAAAAAGATAAATGAAGGTCAGATGAACACTTCAAATACAGCTGCATTTATCATCCTCAACACTGTTATGCATCAAGGAATAATCTCACATCACGTGTCAAATAATCATAATGAAAGATGTTTTTATTGTAAATAACTTTGTTCAAAAATAGAGAGACCATATAAGAGACTGTCTACAGTTTTACTGCAAAAATGAGGCTTGCATTAAGAAAGTAGAAAAAGTAAGAAAAAAAAAAACAGAGCAAGATTTATACAAACATGTATTGTTGTATGTTATTTGTTATATTGTGATGTTTTTTTTCTTATTCTAATTCCCATTAATCATTAAAACCCAGGTGAACACTACTCTGCTAACATAGTTAGAAGCCAGTTATGGTGCACAATGGATGAGCCATGAGTGCAGGTGAGAGATTAAATACACATGGACAAAGGGTATTGGAATAAATCTCAGTGTTGTGCAACTCACTTTTACTTAGCTGTTAGTGGTTGAGCTGCTCGACCACTGAACGTTGTCCTCTCACCCTGTTGTGGAAAATTACTGAATCTGCCCATACTGTGGAAAGTTACGGACTCTCTCCATTTCAGTTACACAGGGCAGTTTATTGAGATAAAAAAAGAGTCCAGGTACATAGGTCAGCACAGAGAGATTGGGGAGTGATCAGAGTTTCAGTCCTGGAGCTGGATGGATGCTGATTCAGTGACATTTGCAGCAGTATATACAGAAGAAAGTCGCATAAAGCACAGGTGGGTTAAACGGACTGTGCCGTGTGCTACGTTATCCTGCATTTAGTTTGTGGGCATTTTTTAAAAATACAGGTAGCTGTAAGCAACATGGAAACAAAATGTGGTGACGTATTAAAAGTATGAGGTATAAAAACACAAAAATGTTAATGCATGTTGTGATGCACGGTCTTACTTCATCATAACAGACAATGTCTTGACACATACAACCTTGCTTAAAGAACTTTAAACTAAATTGGGGCGGCTTTTTTAGACATTTTGACTGAACTGTTTGCAGCAGTAATACACCAAAACAACAAAATTTAATTAATACAAGATATAAATTGACCACACAAACTTGATGTTTATGCAGATGATTTATTATATTTACAGAACCCATACAACTCACTGCAAGGCCAGTTTAATATAGCTCAAATTACATGGTTCCACAAAGTGCAACAAATCCACGATGCAAACTGTTACCATTAATAATAATGTTAGTCCCTCCAAAGAATAGAAGACAATTTTAAATGCTCTCACTGGCTGGATGAAACACAACAGTTAAAATGAAAACTCTACCACAAATCTATTCTCTAGTTTCAGTCAATCACTAAATCACCACTGACTCCATATAGGTGCACCCCCAATCTGGCACAATTGTGAATTTCAATTGCATAACAGTCCTGTCCACGTTCCATCATGACAGCACATAGGAATGACTCACTTGACTTTTTCAGAATAACCATTTCATATCATTCAGAACACTCGTCCAGAGGTATAGAGCTGGGGAAGAACAGTTCCTCCAGTATGAACAAGTAAAATCCATAAAGATAGCAAAATGAACATAACCCACAATGTCTGTGAAGACTCTCAGTCATCCAGATCATAGGTACAACCAACAACCCACAATGACCTAAAGAAAATCACAAACATATCTGTAAAGACTCTCATCAAATTCAAACAACAATAATGCTCCGTGACAAAATTTTAAAACATTGACTCTTGGACAGAAATCTGTAAAATGTTTATATTTTATGATTAGCAACAAAAATTTACAACTCAGAAGGTACAAGGTTTAACAGACAATGGCATTTGTTCACAATCCACCAGTTCACAATGCACCCTGGGTAGCACTGACAATGACTTCATTGACACTTGGGCCTGTGAACCAGTTCACAGAACCTGGTGGACCACCCTGGGGGTACCTGATCAAACACACTGCCATCCTCCCCATCTTTATCGCCATCAGCACTTTTCTCTCTTTCTTTTTACCATTATCATCCATCCATCCCATCAGGTTTCAAAGACTAAATGGAAACGGGTCCAATAAGCAGACTAGAACCAGAGAGTTCACATTATATCTTCTTCTTTCAGCTGCTCCCTTTAGGGGTCGCCACAGCGGATCATCTGCCTCTATCTCACTCTATCCCTAGAATCCTGCTCTGTTACACCAACCGTCTGCATGTCCTCCTTCATACATCCATGAACCTCCTCTGAAGTCTTCCTCTTTTCCTCCTGCCTGGCAGCTCCATACTCAGCATCCTTTGTCCAATATATTCACTATCCCTCCTCTGCACATGTCCAAACCATCTCAACCTTGCCTCTCTAACTTTGTCTCCAAACTGCTCAACATGAGCTGTCCTTCTGATGTACTCATTTCTAATTTTGTCCTTCCTGATCACTCCCAATGAAAATCTTAACATCTTCAGTTCTGCCACCTCTAACTCAGCCTCCTGGGCTCTTTGTTAGTGCCACTGTCTCCAAATCATACATCATAGCAGGTCTCACCATTCGTAAATCTTCCCTTTCACTCTTGCTTCTGTCCTTCTGTCACACATCACCCCTGACATTTGTCTCCACCCACTCCACCCTGCCTGCACCCTCCTCTTCACCTCTCTTGTGCTCTGTCCATTACTTTGTATAGTTGACCCCAGGTATTTAAAGTCCTCTACTTTCACTAGCTCTACTCCTTGCACGTTCACTTTTCCACCTGTCTCCCTCTCATTCACACACATGTATTCTGTCTTGCTTCTACTGATTTTCATTCCTATTCTCTTCAGAGCACACCTCCACCTCTCCAGGCTCTCTTCCACCTGCTCTCTACTCACTACAGATCACAATGTCGTCTGCGAACATCATATTCCATGGAGACTCCTGCCTGATCTCATCTGTCAACCTGT
>JAUBNQ010000008.1:23482941-23494094 GCA_032353495.1 Ctenopoma kingsleyae | reverse complement strand
TACACTGTAAAGTGCCCTGAGATGACTAATGTTGTGAATTGGCGCTATATAAATAAAGTTGAATTGAATTGAAAATTATGTGACAAACCTCCACTACACTCAGAACTCTACCAGCCACAAGCACCTGCTGACAAATATACATGTTGCCACTGCTGAGCCATCTCAGTGGTTGGCATGATCACCTTTGTGCTGAGGTGACATCCCACATCCTGAAAAGGGTGATGGCAGAAAACATGTGTGTTTGTGGTGAGTGTGCGTTCACAGACCTCCAATGGCTTCACACCTCGACGTCATCTCCCACAGAACCAGGGCCATGGAGTAAATGTCAGTCTGTTTGAAGGACTCGATGTTCTCCAGATTGAGTCGAGCCTCTAGCACCTCAGGAGCCATGTAACGTGCTGTACCAACCTGCAGTACGCAAACAGTATTAATACACATGTACACACATGTATGAAAATAGAAATGCACTGTGTTTCTATAATCCGTTTGATCAAAAATATGAAATACCACAAACACAGTATCAGTACTATTCTAGTATTTCCTAAAATAAACTTAGAACATTGCTATTGCTAGTTTGCTGCAATATTTTTGTACATTTCAGAAAATTAAGTCTCCAGTCAAGAACAATTAGTTCCAGCCAGTTAGGCCCTAACTCTGTAGGTCTTGAGTAATGAGTAATGTTTTTGCACAAATCCCTCTTCATTTGCATATAGATTCCTGATGCAACCTTCTGTCAACATTTTCCAACCAAGAAAACTGTGACTGAATGATTCTTCATGTCAGCATTAGGAAAGAAGAAAACTAAATCTTTGATTTTCAGTATACTGTAATGCTAAATCTCTCAAAATACGGTTAAACACAGAAAGTCAAACAAGCTAACTGTGTATGTTTGCAAAATACCACCTGCGCTCTCTATTGCCTGGAGATGACTTTGCACGTTCTACCACAGATACTACATAAACAGGAAACAGCTGATGACTGTTGCAGAGGACAGCCTTGCTCACTTTTAGTGACTCACGCATTAGTATTGATTTGCAGAATGATGCCTGATGCTGCAACTTTCCAACATCAGTTTCCAACCAGGAAAGCTATGACCCAGTAATCCCTTATGTCATAATTAGGAAAGTGAAAAAATAAATATTATAAATGCTACATAGAGTTACTCTTACTGACGTAAACCTGTAGTTTTCAGTATTGCACAAGTTTAAATCTATCAAAATATATTTACTGTTAAACACATAAATACTGTAACTGCCCCTATGTTTGCAAAATATTGCTGGTATTATATCTGTGGAAGAGATTTTTAAAGCATGGCTAATACAGTTTGGCAGATCGTTGCCATTTATCTCTCACCTGTTCCTGCTACGTTTCTAGCCAGTGTGTCATAAATCATAAAAGAAGGAAGTCTCACTGACAGACCAAGAAGAGACTGAGCGACTATGAGGTGCTTGCATGTCCTCTCCATTATTTCCTGATTGCCTGTCTGTCTCAGTCAGATTTGTTCTGTCATTAAATGTGGTGTTTGCCATCAAAACACACAAACACAAAGAGGGACTTAGACAGACGCAGGAAAATCAAACCGAGCCAGTTCACATCTCACCAAAAACCAAATCAAAGCTGTTGTAATGCAGAGCCGTGATGGTAAACACAGAGAGTTACTGTAACAGCACTCGGTAAGCTTTCGCTCCAAAACCCACAACAACACATTTACACTCATGTTCATCTGCATTGTCCCATATTAAATACAGACTGAACCACTGCTTACCATTTAATTTGTCACCACTTATAAGAACCCTTAGTCAATCCAAAATATGAAAACAAGTGTGTGTAGAAGAAGTAGTATTTTTTTTTTCTTTTTATCTCAACCATTAGTCTTTTCACTGGTCTCCACATTTATCTTGCAACCCTTCGGAGAAGGGCCCAACCCCTAGTTTGAAAACCACTGCACTAAACTGCATGGAAACTAGTGAGTCATTCCACATTCAGGGCAGATGCATGAACTTCTGCTGCTCCAGGCAAAAAACAATTATACCACCCCTCTATCTGGAATGCACAGTACCATACCAGCAATGTCATGCAAAACACATAATGCAAATAGTCTGGCGCACTGCTAGTGTACTCTAAGTGCCAACAATATTATTGTATGCATGATGCAAAATGCTGCATTTTGCAGATCCATGTACAAATAATGCACCAAACATGTCTGTATAATACAGGAACTCCAGTAATCTGGTGCTGAATTCTTAACAGCAGCACCAGCTGATGTTGATGTTGTGGCTCATTCTATATATATGTAATTTATTAATCACATGGGCCATTTGTTGCAGGTTACTTTTAATATTTTGATCCTGGACCTATAAATATTCACGATGATAAAAAATAATACAATATTGAGTATTTTCGCAGTACATTGTTGAATGACTTTAAGTAAAAAACTGGAGTATTTTTGACTTTGAAGACTGTGGGCAGTTGTTTTAGTTAGTGTAGAATCTAAAGCTTCCCTTCCTATGTAGAAGACTGCAGGTAGACTTGAAGCGACTTGATCAAATACAGAAGAGAAAGCGCGCTCTGGCAACTCAGTCTCAGGTTAAAATAATGTTTGATAAAAGAGAAAGACTGCTACTGTAAGCCAAACAGAAGACAAAGAGGTTTGCCATCCAACCTGTCCACTGTTTGCAAGGTCGTCAACAGACAAACTGCTGTCCAGACAGAGTCCCAGGCCAAAGTCACACAGGCAGCACGCCAAGTCATTCTTCACCAGGATGTTGGAGCTCTTCAGGTCACGATGGACAATAGGCACCTTCAGGCACAATAGAATTGTGAGTACATTTATGTTCTCAATGCAATAAATCATTTTAGGCAGCAATAATAATGAAATCCTTCAGAAAGTGAAAAATATTGACTATTAAGTGATTAGGCATAAATCACTGACATACAGAGAGCACATGCACATAATCACACAGTCCTACCTTAGGGCGTCCACATGGGAGGCGGTCACTGTGGAGGTGGGCGACACCCCGAGCCAGAGATCTGCCCAGCACTTGCAGCTCTTCCCAGCTGATCACATGACGTGTCAGGTACTCCTGGAAGGTACAGGTATAATGGGATTGGTATGATTGTGGATGTATACTGAGGGAAATCCCAAAAAACAACAAAACCCACTGCTAATGCTGGATAACCTGACAGCGGTGGTCTCACCTGCAGATTTCCCTGTGGGTGGAAGGCAGTGATGAGCCAGTACTGTTTCTCCACCTTCCTCTCCTCAGCTGTCAGGAAGTGGAGAATGTTCTCGTGTCGGAGGTCTGTGTTGGAGAAAATGTCCTTCTCGTTCTTCCAGGAAGCATACTCTTCATATGGGAAGATCTTCACAGCCACAGTTTCAAACTGATCTGAGGTGGTCTGCTTCAGTTTAGCCTTGTATACTTGGGCAAATCGACCTTTTCCCACCTGAGAGAACATCATTTCAGTTAGAATGACATAGTGCAGAATAGGTTCATAAAACAACATTAGAATACGACCAGGTCAGTATACCAGCAGATCCAGCTCTATAGGCAGTGGGTCAGTGTTGTGGTTCAGGTTGTTGGCGTGCGTTGAGCTGCTGTCTGACCTGTCGTCATCCATCATGATAGCACATGCATCGCTGCAGTCCAGCCCACTGGCTTTTGGCTTGCGCTTCTTAGTGCTACTCTCCCATTCTATGTTGAGCATGCGTTGCCGGTAGGCCCTATACCAGCACAACATTCCCACAACCACAACTACCATCACCAGCAGTGGCAGCAGGCTCACCAGGATCACATAGACAAATGGATCCTTTAGAGTTGGATCCAGAACTGGAAAATGGAAGACAGAAGATAATCTCAATGAACAGGTGGAGAGCAAGTGATGAATGCATGAGGTTCATAAGCAACACAAGCACACTGAGCAATTGGAATAACTAGTGCTGGATGACATATAAGACATAGACACTTAAGACTATGAGAAGACTGTAAACTCATCTTTAAAGTGGCTGCTTTTATACAAAAGCCTTGCACTGCAGAGAGCTGATTATAATTTTATTGGGAAGCAGTAGAAGTGCTCATGCAGTAGCTGAACTTAGGTTGAGTAGGTACAAGTTGGTCTAAATCTCTATTTGAACCTTTTCACTGCTTTATTTTTTTTGGTCAGTTATGTCCCCATTCATGTGTGTGGGGAGACGCTTTAGTGCACAGGCTCCATGGACCTAAAACTGCGATTGTGTGAGGAACATTCAGGTAATTTTTATGACTGGAAGATTAACTTTTTGTAGACAGTGTGCAATTTTAATAGGAATGAATAGACCTCTCCATTCATAGAGTGAGAGAAAGTACAATGGCAACAAGTAGAAAATAGCCCTCACACAGACAAGTACAAAAAAAAAAGAAGCCAGGATTTACAATGAGACGGCCGACTGATGTTGAAGTGAAAAACAAGTGACAGCCACAGAGCTGCTGTGCAGACAAGAAGAGTTAGCTGCATGAGCTACATGTAAAATGCTACTAGTTGCTGATAACTTTATTTTTACATGATTAAATATTGAAAAAACTGTCAGGATAGACTGATAAAACTATGTATATGAACTAGGGATGATATTATCGACCTACCGATATTATCGACCTACCGATATTATCGGCCGATATCAGCATAAAAATGTAATCAGAAATTATCTGTATCGTTTTTTATAGTTTTTGAGATATTTGTTTGTTTGGCACACCTTGCAATAATGTTTAAAGTTTAAGTATGCATGGAGATATGTGACGTTAGTTACTTAAAATGATTTAGTTTTTCTTTTTTTTATGAGGGGGGACCCCGCATATATTGGTATCGGTTTATCGGTATCGGAAATTAAGAGTTAGACAATATCGGATATCAGTAGAAAAGCCAATATCGAACATCCCTAACCCTCTACTGCACACATTTTGATGGTACATGCTAAAAATTATTTAACATCATTTACTGATTCACTTTGGGACATTTTATCGCCAAAACATTTTTTTTATATTTCAGACCTCCCCACTTCCAGATATTTTTCCAACAATGGTACAGAACAACAGAGAAAATTATGAATTCATAGATCATAACCTCTTAGAAAGCATTAAAAACACATATATATAAACACTTTTATAAATATATACTGTATATATATACAGTATATATATATATATATATGACTCGATACAGGTTTAGGTTTGTATTGTCCAGTGTCACGTCATGTTGATTCTCATGTTGTGAAATATTGTTGTCGCTTTGTGTGAAACTTCACAAAACAGTTCTGTGATGTGAAATAGAAGTGCGGATAACATTATGCTCACCACTTTTGGTGTTCCTGTGCACCCAGGACTGATATTTAATAGTTTTTAAAACACTCTGATTGGTTGGTGTCTTTTAAGTTCACATGTATTGGGCATGGTTCTGCTGCCCAAAGGCAACGCTGTGCTGTAGAGGGCTAATATGAACTAATATAAAAAATAGACTGATTATTAACAATCAGTATAACTGATTAGTTATTTATGTATCTAGGTCTCGTTAAAGTATTTACATATAGAAATGCATCTTTAACTAATAAATTAAAATCCGATATTATTTTATGAATGTGAGATGTGTGATGTGTTTGATATGAACAAATGATTGGTTAGACTACATGCCATGTGCAGACTGTTTTATTATTATTAGATATATTATTTATTGAGCTTCGACTTCAGACTACTCTCTGTACTGTGACTGTGTGTCCTCATTCAGCTGCCTTCTGATTTCAATCTCTGGTCATCACCACCTGAATTTTTGCTGTCTTCACCAGCTTCTAGGTTCTCATTAACCATAGAGTGTTCATCATCATCATCATCATCACCATCATCTTTTTCCTATAGGAAACCAGGATGGACAGTCTCCTTTGTTATTGGTGGTAGTAGGAACTTGAGTATTTTCATTTCAGAACTGAACAAATGAATTCTGCTTTACCTTGGTTGTTCCTATGAAAAATGAATGGCTTGTTTCCAAGGTCTTGTTAATATTTATATTTATTTTTCACTTTCCTGTTGGGCCCAACATACAAAAACATTGAGGTTGGTTATAGTGCACTCTGCTCAAAACATTTCACCATACCTGAACGTATTTGCTGCTGAGACACACTTTTGATTGGTTTGACACAATTATAACAACCTTTATACAAACAGGGCTGTATCTTTAGGTTTCACGTGAGCTTCTGCTAGACTCAGTCAGCCTACAGTAGATCCCATCAATAGTGAGAGCAGTCTTTACAGCTTCATGAGCTTTAGCATTAACTACGTCCTCTGACTCCGCCAGCCCAGACAGAACGGCAGCCAACCCTCAGAGCTCCAGCAGCGGGGAGAAAACAGTCAAGAGCCTGTGTGCCTTGGCCTGGCCTGCTCCACTCTGTTTGGCCACTTTTTCAAAGAATCTCATTCAGTCTCCTCAGCAAAGCCGTCACATTGATGAGGTTGAGATGCTCACACCAAGGACCGACCATTTAACAAGCCGCACCACCCTGCATCTATTGCACCTATTTTTGCATTCAGATTTTCCACATACCTACCTGAGCTCTATGGAGTCATAAAAATGCAATAAAGTTAAAACTGTATTTGACAACCTGAATAAACAAAAGTGTTAGATTAGTCAGATCTAAACCTCAAATCAGTTGATAAAAAAAAAAAGTTGTTGAAATGAATTAAATTTTTTGCTTTTACTAAAAATTTTCAAGTCCTTAACTTTCCTCTTCCTCGTGTCGGATTATATTTAATCATGCATCTATTTCCTATTTTTCCCACGCTCTCATTTCTTATGAGGTGGGCAGGCGTGACTTTGAACTTGGATCAGCTCTGTGTTTCCTGTGGTGTGGGTTGAAAGAGACTTGGTAGAATGGCACACAGCACTCAGCCTGTCTCACTCTGAGCTAAGAGACACACTTTCCCATTTTCCTCACTCATATTGTATAGCACTTCTTCTAATGGTGTACAGTATATGATAAGCCAATGCTTTTGATAGCTGTGTTTTTGATACCAGGAGCTGGTGACGCAGCAGGTCAGTGACCCTAAACTCTGAAGTACCCTATATTGCCAAAAGTCATGGGACGCTTGCCTTTACAAAGACATGAACTTTAATGACACCCCATTACTAATACATAGGCTTTAATATGGAATTGGCCCTTTGCTGCTATTACAGCTTCAACTCTTCTGGGAAGGCCATCCACAAGGTTTAGTGTGATTATGGGAATATTTGTCCATTCTTCCAGGAGAGCATTTGTAATGTCAGGCACTGATGTTAGACAATAAGGCCTGGAGTCTCTTCTCCAACACATCCCAGTGGTGTTCTATTGGGTTGAGGTCAGGGCTCTGTGCACAACGAATTGATGTAGAAAAACAGGTCATTCTCAGTGGTTCACTTTGTATTGTTGCTGTATAATGAGCACCAACCTTTTCAGCTACTCAGAATTACCTTTGGTCATAAAACGGCATGGCAACTTCACAATTCCTCTGTCTTGTTGTCAGCTTGTCAGTCATTAGTAAAACATTTTAACAGGGTGACTTCACGAAAGATGTAAACCCAGATCGCGAGACTAAAGACTGAACTACTGTGTGGAATAAACATTTGTCACTCACTTGCTCTAATCTTGGCCATAACTTATGCTGTGATAGAATATTTTGAGCTATTTTGAACAGCTGTGCCCAGAGCAACTACTCATATGATTATACAGCTGTAAAACATGTCTGAGTCACATGCTTCAAACTCTTTGAATCCATCATGTACTGGGACTGTGTGTTCATGCAAGGTAAAAATACTCACAGAGGTCTAAATAATTTCTTCATTTTGTGGTTTTGTGGCTCTGTGTGTGTGTGTGATTGTCAAGCAGTTAATCTTTCTGAAATTGCTTAGTAAAGCAGTGAATCAAAACTATTTGCGCAGATTTAGATTTGAAACGACTTCAGAGGTCTGGTAGTAAAGTAGCTTGTCAGACAGTCAGACACTACTTCTTGAATGTGTCTGAACATGTATGCTTTCTGAGGTTTTTGGTTTATTTCGTTGCTGTCTTTCTGCCATGATTGCAGTGTATGAGTGTATGTTACCACGCCAACACAAACTGGTAATAGAACTCGTGTTGCCTTTTCCAATCAGTATGCCAGAGTGTTCTCGTGCAGTGTTCAATGAGGTCTGACACATCATTTGGACTAATAGAGAGAAATCCACGCCTCTGGCTTAACCACATCATTAGTGTGTGTGTAAGTGTGTGTGTGTGTGTTTTGGGATGTGAATGGTGGGATTTCATTCCCTGCCATCTCTGACTCACGCTCTTAAGGCTTTGACCATTTGCTAATTACTTGGATCCTCACAGTGTTTTGTGAATAACAAAGTAGTGAGTTGGATATTAAAGAGGAACTATTTTCTTTGGAAAACAACACAGCCAGACATGATTTCATGTTTGAAACAGGTGATGGGTGGAAGTTATTATAAACACTGAGGAGGTTGAATCACTTCCAACAGACTTTTACATACACTCTGCCAGCAAAGCACATCTTATTCACTTGTATTGAGTGAATTGTGAGGGTTTTTTTTTGTAATTTATTTGCTTATACTGTGGAAAATGCAAGTTGTGCATGATTCAGATTCAGGTTTATGCATTTCTAACACATGTGGAGTTGACCAACTGTAACAGTGATATGGATAACAGCTATCAGGTGAAGGATGATGTCATGTCTAGCAGGGGACAGCTTTATGATTCTGTCTAGAAGTATCAGTTATGTGCTGATAAGACGCTGCAGGACTGTCCTGGTGGCGCTTTGCTTTCTCATAAAATCTTACATGAAATGCATAAAACTTAATAGCAAAACATGCTCAGAGTGTTACCTACAGTAAAATGGCTTCCTTATGCACCTAAACTGCACATGCAGTATGTTTTTGTTATATTGTTATATTGTGAAGCAACATATTTTTTAAAGGAAGGGCCTAAACACAATCATTAAATTGTTTAATAACTCTGCAGTGATACAAACTGGATGCAGTACTGCCAGACAGGATATGGTGGCTGTGGATCAGTTGGTAGAGCATGAACCAGAGTAACTGTGGAGGGTTTTGTAGCTTCACTAAATAGTTGCTGTTGCTTAAACTCCACTTTCAGCATCTTCTCAGCAGCACCACGCAAACAATGTGTTTGCATTATGCATGAAGTTCACCTTGATAAATGTGGGTGAATAACCTGCTTTATCCAGGCTGGTATGATATTTTGATGGAGCATGGAAGATAAAAAACTGAATAACACACTCATATTATTGACCTGTTATGGTAACAACCCAGCTCTAAACATGGCTCATATCTGTTCATTCCCTCCCTCTAAATAATGTTTCTTCATTGCTCTGTCTCTTTCTCTTCATTTATTCATATTGTTCCTTATTGCCCCCAAATCTCCCTTTTATGCATCTTAGATCAGGCCTGTTTGAGTCCTTTCTTTCTAAAGCAGTCTGATGGAATGACACATATACTCACAATATGCTCACTGACAGTAAGCCAAAATTCCACAGTTATATATATTATATACGTATAAGAATAAAAAAAAAACACATCTTGGAAAACACACAGGCACCTTTTCCTTAAAGCTCCATATCTGTCTTCCTCTTTGCAGGCTGCATCAAGAAGACACTGGAATTAATTGTTTCCTTCTCTTATTTATATCTCTTGTTCTTCTTCTTTACCATCAAAATAGAAAACTCCCCCCTCACATTTAAAGTTTCCACTTCAAGTCAAGAGGAAGATTTCATGCACCATGAGTGAGGCCACAATAACTGGTGACATGCGTGCAGAAGCACAGACAGTGTGAGTAAAGAAATCCATGTCACACATGAATTAGTTGTACCTCCCTCTCATTCCGCACACAGCATGTAAAACTGACTTTCACAAGTCCAGCTGTAAACACAGCACTAAAACAAACAGCTTGTTCCTTTGAGAAGGCAGTATTTACTGAGCCTCCCTTCTCACTGAAACCAGTTCACAAGCTCCAAAACACACGTGCAGCTGACACTGGTTGAGAGGTAGCATCAGTCTGCTGCAAGGGTCTTCATTAGAAACATCTGCTGTGTCCCAGACGTCCAGATTCCACACTACAACACTGCATGCACAGGAATCTCAAACATCTTCTCTCTATGGACACCACCCGTCCCACAATCTTCTAAGACTTTGTCAATGTAAAATCACTGAATATGGTAATGCTTTAAGCACTGTTGTGTTTAAAGGCCACAGGCATAATCTCTGATAGTCCTTTAATTTCTTATTAAAAGATGCTGTCAAGTGCAGCTTTAAAGCTTTATTTCTGTTACATATAAGGGCCTGTCTTATACCTTAAACCTCAACCTTTTAGTAGATACAACAGCAGTGCATCTCACTTTGAACAGTTTTCCTAAACAGCAGCTCTGATCTACTATATTATCATCAAACCACACAGTCAGCAGACACGACAGCATGACAACACAGCACGCATTTCCCACACTGATTAATTCCTGACAGGCTTCCCACTGAGCTGCCTTTCAAAAGCTGTCCAAAAACTGCTGTTACCTCCCTCATAGTGACATTTCTAAAACATGCGGATGTACAAACACACTCACTCATACATGCCAGAATCCACAACTCTCAAGCAATAAACTAGATGAACAAACACTGCAAGCATGTCATAGGAATGTAATGCTGGAGGAGAACAATGTGAGGCATTTGTGGAGGAATAATCCACGGCAGTGGTCCAATAAACAAACAAGGACTTCCTGCTGCATGTGTCTTCAATGGGAGGAAGGAACCACAACCCTTACCCTCAGGGCTATCTCCATGTGTGTACATGCCTTGTTATAGTTATGTGGACAAATCAGTTGGACACCATCGTTGTGAGGACTTTTTGTCTGCTCCTCTGCATTTGAGGATTAAGTAATTGGTTTTGGAGTTCAGGGTATAATCAGGTTCAGGTTAGGATGAGGACTAAGAAATGCAACATCAATAGAAAGAGTGATCAGTGATGACATGTTTAGTCGCATGTCGTCATTTAATCGCTGGCTGTCTAGGTGGTGTCCTGATAACAACGTGGGCTACATAGACAATTGGAAAATGTTTTGGAGAAAACCTGGGCTGATTAGAAGAGACGGCATCCA
>JAUBNQ010000008.1:23439986-23450928 GCA_032353495.1 Ctenopoma kingsleyae | reverse complement strand
CGGTCACGCCGGCATGATCAAACAACCACTGCCACCCTAACTCCACCTTCTACCGGAGGGCTCAAGACTCCTCCCTCACTGGAGCAGGCTCAGACACCTTTGTGCAGAGTGCTCTGCCAGGATCTCCTCTAGTCTCCATCATACCGTTAACAGAGACTGAGCCAAAAACTTTTTAATCATGTTCATGTCATATTTTTATGGGAAATCTTTTGTAGTTGAATTGCATTTTCTTCAAAGTGTTTGTTTCTGTTGTAATTTTGTTGCCTGAGTGTCTCTACAGTCATCCTCATGGCTGAGAGCGAGCAGAGAACCAAAACAGGTTTTCCTAAAACCACGAAAAAGGGTATGTGTGCTTTGATGCTAAAACATAGTGTGACTGTAAAAGAGTTAGAGAAGAATGATAAATGACTATGTAACACAACAATATGTAAATATTTCAAGTTAGCTCATATTAGCCATCATAAGTTGCTTGTCAGTGATGCTGTACGTGGTTGGTTCTCCATTTTCACACATTATGGATGATGATGGATGGGTCATATGTGAAAGGTAAAATGTTTTCTTACACACTACAATTACTTAGAAATAACAATTCAGTTGTAGATACTGAGATCAGGTTATGGAAGTACAACCACATGACGACTTGGATGTATTTGGCTGGGAAAACCATCATACAGACACACACATTTGCTCAAACACACAGTGATGTTTAGATGTGAAAGAAATAACTTGTGAAGAAGGAAGAAAGAAATGCAGATACATTAAGGGAAGAACTGAAATGAAAGGATGTAAAAAGCAAAAGAGTAAAAAGCTTCAAAAGGAGGTTATGAGTAGACACAGGGGAATGGAGCTATAAAGACATACTGTACAGATGTGGAATACGTGCATGCTGCATGTTGCACTGGTTTCATACAATTGAAAGAGCCTGGTGGGGTTGGGGCTCGTCAGTCAGCAGAACATGATCTGTGTGAGGTGCCGCCCTGTGATTTTCCTGCTGCTGCAGTTAATCTACTTGCTAACCTCTGCAGTTCTGCTTCTGCAGCCAGAACAAAACCCCTGGGAGGAGAGGGAGAGGGAGGGCTGGAGATGAGAAAGGAGGGAGGGAAGAACGTTCTCACGCTGCCTTCAGTTATGTAAAATTCAATTGCTATAATTTGGTTAATTCATGTTCTATAATGCTGCCTTTAATTATTCTTCCCTTTTTATTTAATTTCTCAGATGACTTTAGTGTGATAGATGGAGATCTGAAAGAGGCTTGGTGTTAACCTTGTTCATAAGAAAAGAACATTTTGTGGTATATGTAATTTTAGGGTTCATTAATGACTTCTTGTGGTTTCTTCTTTTTCTTATTTTATGGTGCTGTGATCTGAAGACATTCCTCTGCACATTCAATTCAATTCAAGTAATCTCAAGACACTTTATAGTGTAAATATAAATATACAGTATCTATGTATAGAATTATGTAGAAAACCCAACAGTCCCACTTGAGCAGCACCAGGTAACAGTGGAGAGGAAAAACTCCCTTTAACTCCCTTTGTGTGTTATTAACTTTGTGTCTTATCTCTCCCCTAGTTGTGCTGAGTCCTCTCTCCCTCTCTGTACCTTTCTACAGGAGTCCTCGACATTGGAGTTGTGTGATTTCAGTTTGTTTTCAGGTCTGGTGCTACCAACCTGCCCAGTGCTTCGTCTGCTGCTCGTTGTTGTTGTTTTGATATCTGTTATCTGCTGTTCTTTCTTTCTCCTCTGTCCACTCACCCCAACCAGTCGAGGCAGATGACCGCCCACCCTGAGCCTGGTTCTGCTGGAGGTTTCTTCCATTTAAGGGAGTTTTTGCTCTCCCCTGTGACCTAGTGCTTGCTCAAGTGGGACTGTTGGGTTTTCTACATAGTTCTGTATATAGATATATTTTGTAAGGTCCTAAACCTTGCTATGTAAAGTGCTTTGAGATGACTTTTGTTATGATTTGGTGCTATACAAATAAAGATGAATTGAATTGAATTGAATTGAACAAGCAGCAGACTGGACAGGTTGGTAGGGCCAGTAGCTGCACACCGAAAACATATAGCTCCGAGGTCGAGGATACCTGCAGAAAGGTAGAGAGAGAAGTAACACAACTATGAAGGAAAGAAAACACAAAGTTAATGACATGCAATGGTGGCACATGAGTGGACAGGGGGAAGGAGAGGGGTTCAGTGTGTCAAAGGAGGTCCCCCACCAGACTCTACAGTCTCTAAGTCTACAGCAGCATTTCAAAGAAATGATTCAGTCACCTGAGCCAACTCTAACTATAAGCTTTATCAAAAAGATAGAGAGGATGTCTGCCTCCTGAACTTGAACTGGGAGCTGGTTACACAGGAGAGGAGCCTAATAGCTAAAGGCTTTCTGGAAACTCTAGGAACCACAAGTAGACCAGAGCGAAGTGCTATATATTAATATGGTGGTTTATAGAGAGTCAATGGAGAGAAGCTAATGTAGGTGAAATTTGATCTCTCTTTCTAATTCCAGTCAGGACTCTGGCTGCAGCATTTTGGATGAAGGTTTTTAAGAAGTTATTGGGATAGCCTATTAACAGTGAATTACAATAGTACAATCTAGAAGTAGCAAAGGCATGGATAAAGCAGGTGGAAGAAGGTAGTTCTAGAGATGTCCTTTGTGTACATTCTTTTATGTATGATAAAGCAGGTTCCTCACAGTAGTACATGAGGCAAATGCATAGAAATATGATTAGATAACATATATCTGGTTTCCTTAAATTTGATAAAAATATTTTCAGAGAAACATCTACTGTACTAGTGACATTAAGTCCATTATATTAAATTTAAATTAAAATGTTATTGAACATGGTCAGACAACATAGAAGTAGCAAAGGCATAGATAAATTAATTAATTAACTGGGGATAAACCAAGGGCGGCACTGTGGTGTAGTGGTTAGCACTGTCGCCCCTCAGCGATTTGTGTGGAATTTGCATGTTCTCCCCGTGTCTGCATGGGTTCTCCTCCCACCATCCAAAGACATGCATGTTAGGTTAATTGGTGACTCTAAATTGTCCGTAGGTGTGAATTTGAGTGTGCATGGCTGTATGTCTGTATATGTCAGGCCTGCGATAGACTGGCGACCTGTCTAGGTCCGATGACAGCTGGGATACGCTCCAGCACCCCCCGTGACCCTTATGAGGACAAGCGGATAAGAAAATGGATGGATGGTGATAAACCATTAAATGTACGTCGGAACAAGATCAAGGGTGTGATTAAAACAGTGAGTGGGTTTATTTACATTTTGAGGAAAACCTGTGAAGCCTAATAGTGAATTAAATGCAGGTCAGCTGGTGAACCTTGGGTGTTTAGGGTTATGTTTTCTCTAAATCATCACCTAGCCGGCCTGGCTTCTTGGCTGCCTGGGTCCTGCCGGAGATAAACTAATGTGAGCTACGTTAGGTGGCTCTATACTGGCCATTGGGGCCTGACTAGCTAGTTTGATTTTCCATAGTGTGGAGCTGAGTATTCCAGTCCAAATGACCTACATTTACAACAATTATCATTGTCACTAAAACCACAGCATTTGTGACAATGAAGGAACATGTCTCCTGGTTCAATAGTTTGGATTTTTTTTTGGACAACAATGAAGCTACAGAAGAAAGAGTTGTGATGGCAGCATTATGAACAGGTGTTACAGTGACAATTTTAACTGTTCTCTTGCAGTGTTTTTAGCAATTATAATAATACACAGTAAACACAAACCTTTATGTTAATTTAGAAGACAGATTAGACTAGTCCTTACCAACCTACAAGAAGTACATGCACAAATACCAAAGTACTGACTGTACTAACACTCTACATAATGTTTCATTATAATGTTCGTAAGTGTTCAACAGAGCACTCATAAAACAACAGATGAGGACCAATTCTTTGTTGCAGAGAACATGTGGAGCTCATCGTCTCTTTGAGTCACAGTCTGTACTGAGTTCAGGAGGTCTTTAGAGGAACTGATTCAACATTTCTAAAGAACCATTTTCTTTATATTCATGTAGTCCCGTATCCCATGTTGTATTGCTATTGCTGTATTGGCTTGATTTGATGAGTCAAAACAAAATCTTAGATGAAGGCACACAGATGAATACCATAACAAGTTACAAGTTGGCAACATATAATGGCTATTGAAAGTTTGTGAACCCTTTGGACTTTTCTCTGATAATTTCACTGTTGATTAACAAAAACAAAGAAACTAATGGGACAAAATAATATACTGAATGACTGCAAAAAATGATCCAGCCTTACACATTTGTTTCAGTCAATAAGACGACAATCAGGCGTGACTCTGCAAGGCCCAACTTTGTTTAAAGAAGAGAAATCTGGGTCTGTTAAAGGCTAATCTTGACAACACAGGTTTGTGGAAGCATGTTATGAGCAGTTTGCTTAGAAAAACAGTTACTGATGCTCAACAGGCTAGAAAAGATTACAAAATAATTTCTACAGAGTTTGGACTCCACAGCTTGATTGTAAGGAAAGCCATATAAAATGGAGAACATTTAACACTGTTACCTTCCCAGGAGTGGTCGATCAGCAAAGATCACATCAAGAACAGGTGGGTAATAGTCCGGAGATCACAGGGAACCCCAGTGTGACATCCAGGAAACTAAAGGCCTCTCTTGCAATGGCTCATATGCACCACAAGGAGAACATTTAGCAGCTATAGTGAGTTTAGTAATGTAATGAGTAATGAGTTTTAAAACACAAGAAAATAGACTACTTTCTAAAAACATAGTGGAAACATAACTCTAAACACTTGCCCAAGGTTCCCACATATTTTCCCCACCCTGAAACACACTCACTGAGAAACCCACTCTGGTTATTGGCAGCTCGATATTCTGAAATGGGAAGTTAGAAATTCCATCTGCTAATTAATCTCAATAAAATCCCATGGAAATCCCATGATTTCCTGGATTATGGACTGTCTCACTAGCCGCCCCCAGTATGTCTGCCTGCAGAACTTTGTGTCTGACACTGTGGTCTGCAGCACAGGTGCTCCACAGGGGACGGTTCTGTCTCCATTCCTCTTCACCCTGTACACCTCAGATTTCAGGTACAACTCAAGAGTTGTGCCACCTTTAGAAGTTCTCTGATGACTCTGCAGTTGTAGGATGTATTCAGGGTGGAGACATCACAGAGTACCAGGGAGTGGTGGACAGCTTTGTGGACTGGTGTGAGCTCAACCATCTCCAGCTCAACATCAGGAAACAAAGGAACTGGTGATGGACTTCAGGAAATCTGGGGGTCCTGTCACTGTCCTCTCTCTATACGGGGGGAGGAGGTAGTGGTTGTGTCTGAGTATAAGTACTTGGGCGTGTACTTAGACAATAAACTTGACTGGTCAACACACACAACCGCTCAATACAAAAAGGCCCAGAGTTGTTTGTATTTTCTGAGGAGGCTCAGGCCATTTAACATCTGTGGTGATGAGTCTGTGGTGTCCTATGTCATTTTCTTTGCTGTGGTCTGCTGGGGCAGCAGCCTGAAGGTAACAGACACTAACAGACTGGACAAATTAATCAGTAGGGCTAGTTCTGTTCTTGGTTTGGAGCTGGACCCTCTACACATTGTATCTGAGAGGGGGATGATGTCCAAACTCCTCACAATCCTGGACAATCCCTCCCACCCACTTCACAGTGTCCTGGTTGGACAGAGGAGCACGTTCAGCCAGAGACTGATCAATGTCAAATGCTCCACAGAACGCCACAGGAGATCATTTCTGACTGTGGCCATAAAACTGTACAACTCCTCTCTTTTAGGTAAAGGAACTACTATCATAAACTACTATCATAATCATATTTATAATCAGATAACCCCACTACATTATACACTGGACTGATTATGACTGGAAATTACCTATTTTTGATTCATTTTTATTATTTTTATAACCTATTTTTTTTGTTCTGTAAATTGAGTATTTAGAATTTGTGTTGGTGTTAATCTTTTCTGGTTATGGTTTTTTCTTTCTTTTTCTTTCTATCTGTTTGAACAGAGAGCTGCTGTAACATGCCAAAATAATTTCCCTCTGGGATTAATAAAGTTTTTTGAATCTTAAAAACCCCACTATACACTATATCCAAACTGCCCTCTATAAAATCCCTGAGAAAGCAGTTGCAAAGCAATTATGTGACTACCTGTGCAGGAACAATCAATTAGAGTACATTATAGTACAGAAAGAGCACAGGTAAGGGGGATTAAAAGGTAGATTCCAATTTGTTCATGTTGACAATGACTCTTCCATGCACACAAAAAAATTAGTTACAGAGTCCCACAGGGTTCTTTGCTTAGTCCAATACTTTTCACTTTGTACGTGTTCCCCTCAGGCATACATTTCCATTGCTACACAAATTCTGTGAATCCAGACGAAACAAAGAAATTAGTAAAAATTTAAGCATGTCAGGTGAGCAGATCAGGTGACTGAGATGAAAGGCCAGGATTGGTTAGGACAGGATGTAAACAAGAAGTCCATTCACCTGCTCTCTGCTCAGACATTGTGTCTCACTCATCCTATCGCTACAATCACTCATCACAATCTTCTCTCCCTCATCTCCTCTCAAGTCTCCGGTACAGTGAATACTTCCCTTTCCCTCTCTTTTTTTGTCAGCTGGTTATTGTAACACTGATTCCTGGTGGAATCCGCTTACAGCGCCTGGGTGTTACAAGAGCAACACTTATGCTTTCCAACCCCGCTGCTCTTCCTCTGCATTTGGGTCGATCCCGCAAGCTACAAGGGCTTTTCGCTTACACTTTGTCTGTGTTCCCTACATGCCTGACTAAGCATGTTCAAAAGACATAAATGCCTGGATGTCCTGTAATTTTCTGCTCCTCACTTCAGACAAGACAGAGGTTATTCTGTTTGGGCCTAAAAACTTCAGAGCCTATCTAATCATATGACAGTATTGGCCTCGTGTACTACTATTGTACTACTATAAAGAATTGTGGAGTTGTCTTTGACCAAGATGTCTCATTTATCATACGTAAATGAATGTACATAAAAGATATCTCTAGAACTACCTTCTGATGAATCCATGCATTTGTTACTTCTAAACTGCACTGTTGTAAATCACTGTTAATGGCATGTCCCATTAAAGGATTAAAAAGCCTCCAGTTAATCCAAAGCCTGCAGCCAGACAGGAATTAGCAAGAGAGATCATATTTATCCTACATTAGCTTTTCTCCATTGACTCCCTCTAAAATCTGGTAGTTGGTCACAAAATACGATCTGATCGTCAGTTCCACCTTTAGACAAATGTGTACTTAAACAAATTGCAACACTCACTTCCTGTAGCTGTGGATCAGACCTGCGCAATGTTCAGGAGGAACACTGGACCAGTGTAAAGGTGCTTTGAGCACGCATAAGGTAGAAAAGCACTAAGTTTAATGCAGACCATTTGCCATTCTTGTGCTTCAGCTAAGCCATATTCTTATCTCTGGTGTGTACAGCTTTGATGTCTGGCAACTGACTAAGCCACTAAATGGTGTATTTTCATTTATAAGTCTGTAGTGATGGCAAATAATACACACGCATATTAGCATTACACTGGATTGCATGTTTCTTCCTGCATACCGCCTGTAAGATGTTTGAATAAGGAAAGAAGTGCACTGCCATGACCATACACGAAAAGAAAGCCTCAACTTTTTGTTCTGTCCTTGGGAATGGAGACTTGGTGACAAAGAAATAAACATAGGCTTTTGTGCTTGGGAATGACCGTATATCACATGTTCAAAGAGACATATCACAAATGAGAAGCTAATGAATCATGGCAAAAAATTCTGTAAAGAGATCAAAGGTGAACATGTTAGACAAAACCACTTTAATGTGACATTTGGTCAGGGTTAATCAATGAAAGGTAGCCCTTTTCCTGTTGCTCAGTGTTCTCTGTTTCTGCCAAATAGACAAGAACAGGATAAATCAAACAACACAGTGGAATTAGCCAAAGACCGTAACTGCTCAGTGTATTGATTGCAACATGGTAGATACCGTTGTTTTTGAACCATCCCTGCATTTACAGCTTCTGATTGGCTGAACACACCTGATCCAGGTAATCAGTAGAGGGTAGGGAAAGCTGGAAAACAATCAGGATAGTAGCCCTCGAGATGGAGTTGGTACGTAATGTTGCATTTGCATTTCTCTTTTAATACATCAGTTGTTCCACCTGAACAAAATGACTTATGTGCAAACACATGCATCTGTAGTGGATCTTTGTATCATGACTTTAGAAACTTAGAAATATACAGAAAACCAATTATCATTAGTATGCATCAGGCCTCATATTTCTGTTCGACCCGAAATGAGACTGTGTTGGATGAACCCAACCCAAACTTTACAAGCACATTGTGTTTCATGTCCAACCCTGACCCAAGCCAGATGGATTTGAGTTTGTGTTGTGTTTTTCTAGTATGTCCTGATTTACTGTGGTTCTATCATTCAGATAGAACAGTTCAGAACAGTCACAAACGCAGCTAAACATTAAGTGTCACTTCTCTTTTTGAATGAGTTGTAATCCAGGAATCATGATCAATATAGTTATTAGCAATAACTTCTCAAACCAAAAGAGTAAGGTGTTTCCACTGAAGTATTTTGCCCAAAGTTTCTAATGAAAAGGAAAAGATGGGTGGAGGAGGGACATACAGAGAGGAAGTGAAATGATTCAGAAAGTAACAGAGGTTTTGTGGTTGGGAAACACTGAGTGAAGGCTGCATGTGACTTGAGGAACAAAAGAAAAACCCAGACAGGGGGACATGGAGGAAAGTTAATATTATAATATCATTATCTGTTATATCATTCTAATTCTACATTCATCTTACCTATTATCTCTCTCTAGTGGTTCTGCCAGATTGCTGGTGCAGAACAGCCCTCCCAGGAGGGAGAGAGGCTGCTTTTCTCCTGCTGACCAGCACTCGTAGTAGCATAGCACTTGTTTTGGGTGGGTCGTGTCTTCCTAATGAAAGCCATCAGCTGGAAAGTCCATGGAGAGGTAGGAATGTTGTCAGCAGCAATCAGTTTGGGTGGATTTTTTAAAAATCTTACAAAGGGAAATGAGCATTTTCTGATTATAGTCACCTTCCTTTGTTGTCTTGTACTGTACTTGTACTTTCTCTTGTAAATTTGTACTTATATTCCCCACTGGGCTGAGCATAATGATGCATGTAATTATGATCAAGCCATTGGTAGAAAGACAGGAGATAAATACTACTTTTATTATATATCCGTTTTATTTTAATCCAGTTTCTTCGCTGTGTTTGTTCCTTCACAATATACTGTCCATCCACCCTGTTCTGCATGTTTTTCCAATCAGTTCAACATCAAAACTCCTGTGTTTCTCTTATCCTCATTGTTCCACTGTGAGCCTCTGTAGTTGTGGCAAAACAGAAGGAGTGCACATTTCATTGTGCAGTCTGTGCGTGCATGTTTCTGTGTGTGTGTCTTGGGGTGGTTTAATGTCACTTCTGGTCAAGTGTTTTATGGATTTGTCATGTGTTGCAAATTGTCTGTGAATGCAATCATTCATTTGTGTGTGTGTGTGTGCGTGTTTGCATGAGAGAGACAGTTACAGCAAGAGTTTAAATGCGTAAGTGAACATTTTTGGCTATAATTCAGTAAAGAAAAAGGTGATGGAGGGAGTTGTTTGGGGGCGGGGGGGGTGCAGTTACGGAAAGTTGTCTCATATCATTTATCCTACACAGTTAATGTGTTATCTGGACTGCAGTCTAGACTTTGTGAGCACACATTTTATAAACACAAACACAGTCATAACACCGCATAAACACTCTTGTAAATCACACATTCGGGAAGGAGCAAAGTGGGAGAATAAACACATTTAGTACAAGCTGTACTTTTGGGGCCAAGACTACAATACCTAAAGTATATGGACAACCAAACAAAGTGTATGGACACCCAGACGTTACACCCATGTGGTTCAAAAACCACAGTTCCAGTTCATCTCAAAGGTGTTGGATTGGCTTGAGCTCAGGGCCCTGAAGCGGCCTCAGAAGTAATAATTCACGCTAACGTGCTCATATCAGGTGAAGAAAATCCTGTTTTATAGTTTAAAAAATTAGCTAGTTTTGTTCTTAGAAAGCAGTTTGAAGACTGAGTTGTTATTCCAGGATTAAGTTGTCTTGTGTTTGTTCTTTAAATAAAGGCAAAAAGAATCAAGAGTTTAAATTATAATCATCATTCAACTGATTGTGTTGATCTTGTGATTGCATGAAGTAGGCGTGCTAACAAATCCCCCAACATGCCCTGTGGTAATAGATTCACATACATAATTCCTGTTTTATTCAAATATTTCATGAGTAATGTTTAGTCATCAACAATATAATCTGAATAACTGGAGCCTAGGAGCAGTGGAGTTCTTCCACTCCAAACTGAGGAAAGCATTTCTTTGTGGATCTGGTTTTGTGCATGGTGTCATTGTCATGTTGGTACAGGAAAGAGACAAACACAAACTCTTGACTCAAATGTGAATCATACTGCTATCAAAAGAATGATTTGATCAGCTCAGCAGCCCATGGACATTGTGTGCACAGATGGAAGAAACATTTTTCAAATGTTTTGTGTTACTACTGTAAGTGTAGATGTACTACATACAGTATCTCACACGGTTGTTTCTGTAAGACCAAAAAAGTGTGGTCGTGACTGTGGGACTCCCTCTGGCCTTGCCCCCGAGAGCTACCAATTCCTCTGGCAGTGAGCCGTGACAGTGGTCAAAGGGTTAGTGGAGATCAAACGCTGACTTCAACCAGAAAAGACAAACCGAAGCTCAATTAGCTCTGTGTATATAACCATCAGCTGACTGCAATCACACCACCAGGGATCCTCAGCGGAGAAAGACAGAACCAGCAAACAACTTTCTCTTCTCTTCTCTTCTCTTCTCTTCTCTTCTCTTCTCTTCTCTTCTCTTCTCTTCTCTTC
>JAUBNQ010000008.1:23403146-23428074 GCA_032353495.1 Ctenopoma kingsleyae | reverse complement strand
CTTAGCTTCAGACCACAAGCATTATATTCTTGTCATTATACTCCTGTTTTGTGCTTGGACCAATACTTTTCACTTTATACATGTTTCCCCCTCATATGACACCCAGCTATATTTATCTATTAGTCAAACTCCAGGCCTTCTTAAAGACATATACACCTGGTTCAGTAACTTTCTAAATTCAGATAAGACACAGATTGTTGTATTTGGGCCTAAAAAACCTCAGAGATATGCTACGTAACTGTTTACAGTACATGCACTGGCCACTTTATTAGGTACACTTATACATTCATTTCAGTTCAATCCAGTACAGCAGCTCTTCCATAAATTCTACAATATGTTTGTTATTGAGGTCATTGTGGGTGATGCAGTTGTACTGGAATGCTTTATATTAAGAGCTGTTTCTAATTTTTTTGGTCTCCTTGCCTCTTCATATGATGGTCTTCAGTATAACTGAAACGTGGTTTGTGGAGTTACTTTTGTAGCGACTGTAGTGACTTTGAGCCATCTCCTAGCTGTGCTGCTGTAAACTAGATGGACTGAAAGACAGTGGTAACGTGGTCAGACGAGTCCACGCTTCAGCTTGTTTGAATTTATTCTCTGTGTTGTACTTTTGATCAGTGACTGTATTCATTCTGTAGCCTTTATGAAGTATTCTGTTGCTTCCATAGTAGAAGCTCTTACTTTTTGTCTTATCTTGAATCTGCAACATTTAGAAAGTTTTCACAATGATTAAATATGTATTTGAGTCTGACAGATACACGCAGTCTCACACTGGCGCCCTACTGTTTATTTATAAGTGTGTATAATATGTCAGGCTCTCTCAGTGCTTAGACTGCCAGCACAGAGAGTCTGGTTCAGAGCATTCCAGTCCAGTGCAAGAATAACAGGATCCTTTCACAGGTGGAGGGATCTGTGAATGATGTTAACGGCTCTAAGATGGGGAAGACATCTCAAAAGTCTGAAACATTCCTTCACTGTGTGCTCACCTAAATGGAGAAGGGAGCAGCAGCAAAGTGGAGAGGCTGCAGATATCTGGGTCATCCTGTTGAGAAATGAAAACAGCAGCTTCTCACCTATGACTTTACTTATAGGTGAGGATAAAAAGTGGAGCATTCAGATAGAGCTTCCACTGTTTGGCTCATGTTGCAGTTGCTCATGTTGTTTGGGCATGTCTCCAGTTTATGGGAATGAATGGAAGCTTCATTATTGGGATAGGTGGTCTATGTTTCCTCTATTACTGTTTATTTTTCCACTGGTAGACCAGTCTCTCTGTAGAGGAACTGCAAGACTGTTCTTAGGCCATTGCTGCTATCACATAAAGAACTGTAAGTGTTGTTATGGAGACTTCTTCCAACACAAACCCTGAATAATGAACAACACATACTTTGAAGGCTTTATTTTGTTTTATGTGAATGTCAGTTTCACAGAGCTACAGTTTTGCTGCTGGTGTTTAAAGGTATCAAATGGAAAGAAGGTATAATATGTCAGAAACTACACAGCCTGACTCTAGAGCAAATAACAGCAGAGCAGCACTTTTCAAAATCACTTTGAGCCTTTATTGAGAATGTAGGAAGTCACATTGGCCCAGTGATAACATCGTGACAGGATATTGTGTGAAAAATGGCTCTTCCCCTTGCTGTGCATTCCATGCAGAGAGCGGGACAGCATTATGGGCACGCTGCAATCATATTGGTCTCAGCTGAATAAGTCTAATTCTGCTGTAAGCTACTGGAAACACTCAGCTGGCTGAGACAAGCTTTATATTCTGACACACTTATATATATTCAGATTTGTGCAGCACAAACAGGATGTTTTCGCTCTGCTCCATCTTTGTCACCAAATTCCTGCTTTTCTCTCACATTTCCATTTTGGGTAATAATGTGATATCACAGAACAGGCCAGAATAATGTGCCAAAACACTATTTATTTTCTTACTTCCTTTCCCCTTGCAGAGTGTGAATCATGAACACATTTGTTTTCCACATGCCCTGAGCCAAGAGATCTGAGCACAGCCTTTGGTTAACCCCACAGGAATCTGAGCACTGCATTCTGTTTAGACCAAGTGTGCTATCTTTGAAATTTATGGTACCAATCCACTATAATGATGGTTCTTATGGTCTCCATCTGACTCCAGCCTTTCTTTTTCTTTTTGTTCATTTTTTCCTCTGCAGGCCTGGCGAGTGTGGTCAAAACTCTGCTGTAGTCAAAAATGGCTACTCCTCCTCTCCCCTGTCTTCCTCCTCCTCTTGACAATCTCTGTGATGACACTCACTCTACCGCTGCCTTTGCCCCCTGCAGACATTGACCGGCGGTCGTCTCGTGCCTTGAGCTCTGCCGGGGACTTAAGATCCAGGCCCAGGCTTATAGAACCCCCTCCAGCTGCTGCCTTCCAGCAGCCACTCCCTAACATCCATAGTGGGGCCTGGAAAACCAGTTCTGGAAAAGACACATCTAAACATTTGGTGCCACCTAAACCCACAGCTGTCAATGACAATAACAGCCTCAGGAGAGAGCAAGAGAGAAGCCATAGAAATAAACAGCTAAGCAAAGGCATTAATTCCAAAAGAAAAATGTTGGCAGGCACCATCCAGCATCCAAGCAGTCATCACCATTCCAATCTGTCGCAGTTTAAAGTCAACAACACAGGGCTAAAGCCTAGAATTAAGCCACACAACAACAGTGCTGAGGTAAAGCACACTGCACAGACATACATTACTCTCAAAAGAAGCAAATCCATCAAAGCTGCTCCAGTAGATACCCTAATAAATGACAGAGGAGCTGCAGACAGAAGGGCAGGAACATGGAGGGACAAACACACAAACAGGAATTCAGACACACAAATACATGACAGCCATACAAGTGCAAAGCTAGCTGAACGTCACCTGGCTTTGGGAAAACTCAGACAAGCAACAAAGCACTCTGGGAAATCTGACAAAGTCAGTAAGAAGCAGCAGACTGTGAAAAAGCCCTTGGGAGGTCTTAAAAAACACAGTAATCTCTCAGAGGATCCCTCTGAAAAAAAGAATCTTCAGCCATTGGCCCATAGAAAGAATTTATCCAAACCGGAGGCAGCCGTAAAGAAGGATGATCATGACTGGTGTCGAAGCTTTACAGAGCAGGAGTTCACGGACAGTGGCCACAGCAAGATCAGGATTAGAGCAGATCTTCAGCTTCTTCCCTGGTTCAGTGAGGACGACATCCAAAAGATGAAGCTGCTTGCTGGGGGTGAGGTACTCAGCAAGGCCCGGGTGCCTGCACATGGACAGGTGCTTCAAGTGGCTCTGGATCCTCTTGCCCAGCAACAGGTACAGTGCTTGCAATTTCATCTGAAATTTTGTATAATGAGTAAAGTATCTTGTGTGCTTAGCCAAATCTAGCCCTTATTACAGCTCTTACATATTCTGACCCAACAAGGAACATGTGGTGTTCCTGATAGTAGTCACAGAAGGTCTTTGTAACCCTACAACTGTATGTGTGTAGACATTTGGTTCTAAAGCATGCTGTAAATGTCCTGTATGCAGAGCAACATAAGCAAACGCCATTATTTCAGTGAGATATATAATTCACAAGGGCTGAACTATAAAGGACAATATATGGTAATAAACCAGTAAAACATAATCACACACTTTTTTCTGTGAAATACGTTTAGATAACATGGCAGGTTGCTTGTTGCAAACTATAAATGACATTTCTAACACTATTCTATATCAGTGGTCCCCAGCCACCAGGCCACGGATCGGTGGGTCATTTGGTACCGGGCTGCACAGAAAGGAAAAAAAATTACAGTCTTTTATTTTGAAATTCTGGATTCTCTTCCGTCTGCTCCTCTTGATGCGCTCCGTTTGTAAACATGCCTGGTGCACTGAGCATGTCCGTGCTGGAAGAGGATCAATTGATGGAAATTGCAAATGACGGTGGCCTTAAAAGTAAGTTTGAGACGATCTCAAAAGCGTTTTAATTGCCACGTAAGAGATTGGCTTTTCAATCAACCGTCAATACCCCCATTCCCACCCCCAACCCTGGTCCATCGCGCACAAAAGGTTGGGGACCACTGTTCAACATTATTGTCATTGTCAACAAATCCCATGAAAAGACTAAAATCATCAGTTAATTGACCCTAGTATTTAGTTTAGTTTTGATCATCACAACAAAGAGCCCCCCAATTCACAGTGGGATGGGGGTGCCTTGAACAGGTGTAATATGGGGTGACCTTTGGACCTAAGCAGGCATGACATCGGCAAAGAAGGCCCTGTCTGAACCAGGTACAGGCGTGGCTTGCCGATTTGAGAGAGGCAAGGCGATGGCGCACAACGTTTGAACAGGAAGAGACTTAGCACGGATAGTGAGCTCAAAGGGCCTTGGGGTGAGTCAACTCATCATTGTATGAGCTACCTCTGGAACTGGTGGAACTGTCAGCTGCCTCTTTCTAGGAGATTTGTTCCCAAGTCTGGTGGTCCCACAGAAGTCTGCAGGATCTGGGACAGAGGGTAGAATGTGGTCTGCTGCTTCAGAGGACTGTGACTGTAGCTCATGTGCATGGCTGGTGGTTAGGTGGAGTGAAATATGCGGTTGCAGGAGTAACAGGTGGAAGAGCAACATCATCAGGAGAGACCTCATACTCCTGGATGGCTGCCCGCACTCAGGCAGAGGATTCTCAGGCAGAACAAGAGCTGGCTCCAGATACACAGAAACAGATTCATAGCTAGCAGACAGGGAGCTGCAGCTATATTTTCTGTGTAGCTGGAAAAGACTGAGGTTTGTTTGGTCTGTTAACAGCTGCTATGAGACTGTACTTGGCCATATGTGCTACTAATTGGGGAACACCTGGAACATCCATTAACCTCGGCCTTGAAAACAAAATGCTCTCCATACTGGCCAAAGCTGCTATTATTCCCTTGAATCAGAAGTAAAATATTGTTTTTTGTCTTTTTTGGAATTTGTTGACAATAAAAATATAGATTAATGCCAGTTTTATTTATTAGAGTTGGCTCTTATACAGGAATACTGTAAAACTATGCATTATGCATAGATATGCTGTTCAACTACCAATCCCCCAATTGCACATAAAAGGTCTAAAAAGCCCCCTTCCCTCCTCCTACTGGTGCTAATAATTAACTTCTAGCTAAAAACACTACAAATTTGATCATATTTGATCATACATCATTATCATGACATATTTCCACCAGATTATCGTGGCCACAGCCTGAGGCATTTGATATTGTTTGTGGTGTTCAATACAAAATAAGTTGAGCTGCATTATGTAACTTTATTTCAGCCATTACAGATGAGTGATTCAGCCCAGCATGCACCTGGGCAAGGACATTCACAAACCCACAGTGAACGCTGCCAGCGGGGCCACTGTTCACTGATCAAACGCACTGATGACTGGTTTGAGGTTTTTGCCTTCCACCTGGACAGAGTGCTGGGACTCAACAGAAGTCTCCCTGCAGTGCTGAGGACTTTCCACAGTGATATTCTACCGTATCGGTACATCAGCGGCACCCCCAGACCTGTAGTGTGGTGGGACCCCGATATTCAGCATCTCTCTGATAGAGACAATGATCAGAACTCATTACCACTCAGCTGGGTTCAGTACCAGAAACTGCTGCAGGTCCACTGTGGGAGTAAAACAGAACTGAGGTCAGCGCCTTGTGTGGGAGTCCACCACTCAGAGTGGGGGAGACTGGCTCTCTTTGACTTCCTGTTACAGGTAAGAAAAGTGCTTTTCTTTCCTCATGCAGTGGCTTCCCTCTGTAAGAGAGAGGCCACACAGATGCAAGTAGCATAATCTTATAATTATTGTAGACAGGAAATAAACCTCCTGGATAGAGCAGATTGGTGAAAGGGAGGATTCCTGCACCAAACAGGAAAGAGTGTAAATCATCAGGCTGCTTTCAATTCAACAAAATGTGTTTCCAACATTTCCAGTAGTTCCCAGCTAACTGCCGATGTTCTAGGAAAGATACTACTGCTAGTCAATCACAACAGATCTCGATAACGTGAGGTTTGATAGTGCTTCAGAAGATGGCAGGAGAGTTACCACCATTAGTGAGGCAAAAATCTGGCAAACAGACAAACTCGTTAATGGTCCCTCTGCCCATTATCTTGGAGCACACAAAAACTCAACAAAACTAACAACTTATTAAGGCCCAGTATGTAGAGTATTTTATATACACCCTTTTTATTGGGCAGCTGTGTGTAGGTAGAGCGGTCACCCCCCCAGTTCCCGGTTCCCTCTAGTCATATGTTGAAGTGTTACGAGTGAGGGTTCACTCGATGTTTAAAGGACCCAATTAAAAAGCCAGACAGGTGGGGTTCAAAGTTAAAGATATAATTAACAATGGAAAATAAATTTGCAGTGGGGAGGTGTAGATGAACCGGGAGACCTGGTGCAGCAGATTTACAGGGGAGGCCTGAGGAGGAGGTAACGGTGAGTAAGGGAAACTAGAAAAGATGACTAAAATTGCAGTTAGAGGAAGAGAGGGTTTCAAAATAAAAGCTGTAAACCCGAAGTAATGCTGATGCACTGACATTGAAGTATCCTTGGGCAAGAAACTGAACTTCAAGTTGCCCCTGGTGGGTCAGGCCAACTAAATGGCAACTCCTCCATGTATGGGTCAGTGTGTGTGGAAGCAGTTTTGAGAAGCAATAAGGTAAAAAAAAAACAACCCAATAAAAGTGCAGACAATTTACCAACCATCACACCATGGCCTAGATGATCCACATTTAAATTGTGCCCTAAGAATTGTCAATGACATTTAAATACAAACCACATACAACTGGATATTACCTGTGCATTTCAGGTGTTTTACGTACTGACAGTCTTTAGAGATTGCATGTGTAGTGGTTAGGATTTGGTGCCCTCATCACTGCGACATCTCCCATCACTTTCACTCAGAGTTCCATGTGCTGCCTTTTGGCTCTCTCTTAGGCAGCCACGAGCCAGAACCAGCAATCCTTTCGACCCTCAGCTTTAAGTATTGTGAGCTCAGAGAGAACACGGTGGTGAATGTTAGTCATTAGGCCATTGTTAGTCAAACAGAACAAAGAATTACTTTAACCATTTTCCTTTTCTGGAAGGTATGACCAAACATTATTTACATTTAAAGTGAATAAAAGAGAATGAAGAGTTTTATACATTATACTTTGTGAGATGTACTACCACTAAAAATCTAGCTAAACTTAGCTCTGTTAACCTGTTCCAGCTAAACTGAAAGAAAATTAGATTTATTATACTTTTGCCTACTGTACTGTAGTGTAAAACCAAATTCATTTAAACATTTAAAAAGAACATAAGAATATTTTAAACCCATAAAGTTTCCAAAATTGTTTAGCTAATTTGTTTAAATGTGTGAAAAAAATATAAATATGTTTTTGATTAACACTATTTTCATGTTTTATATATGCTTGTGATAAATGTATTTCTTCATTTGTTGTTACATGTTGTTGCTACAATATGTGTCAAGTTTACATTTTTCACAAAAACAATTATCACTAAACTCATAATGTAATAACTTATTACATGCACTTATTTTTGTTAAATTATCAGCAGATTATGACATCATCAGCTTTTATCCCTTTTCTTTATTACATTATCTGCAGTTATTACACTGCCTCCAAACTGCAGTGGAAAAGCAGCGTTTTTGTACAATTGCACAGGCAATTTAGAGTTAACAATTCATCCAAACCTGCATATCCTTGAAGTGAAAGAAACATTTCAAAAGGCTGTAAAAAGAGCCAACTCTTGATGAAAGAGTGTAGTGAAGAGCAAAGTCTGACTTTCTTTTGTTAGAATTCCTGAGTGTAATTAGAGATCAGATAATTACTTTCAGACTGATGAAAAAACACAGAGGTTACAACAGGCAAACCTGCCGACCTCACTTCTACACAATGCTCCAACTTAATGAGCAATACCTCCGAACTACAAATGTGAATGTGTATTTTTGTGCATTGGAGTGTGTCCAGGGTAATGGTGTGTCAGTGTCTGTGGGTTTGGAATGGCTGTCAGCTCAATTAAAAATCCAATACAGCTCTCTGTCTGGATATTACTGTGTACGTGCCTTTGTGTCAGTGAGTGTGTTTGGATCTGTGTGTGTGTGTTGTTGTGTGTACACCCCTGCATTTACATTTTGAGTGGAACTCATTTAAAAGGTGTCAGCTGCTAATGATTGTGCCAGAGCGGTTGTGACTCTTTAACGGATCAGATCAGATCAGATAGATAGATTTGCAATACACGTGCAATTCAACAGTACATCATGTGATGTGTATGAGGTCAAAGTTTTCTGACTCCAATATGCCAGACTGTGTTCCAGGAACCCAGCTTTTAAAGCATCACTTCTGAGACCCGGGGGCTGAAAACCTTTTAATCTTTTGGTTTTTGCATAAAATACACACTTTCATGATGTGGGTTCAAAGTGTTTCAATGGGAAAACAAATGGGTGTCTCTTGTTTCAAAGTTCAGCGTTGTAGCTTTTTAAATTACATCGCCAACCACCACTTGTGATAATTATTACGCCAACTAGATGTCACCAGTTTACCACATCCGCACAATAATAACAGTGCTGGTAGGTAGAAGTTGCCCTACTGAACAGTACGGGATATACTTGTCAACAGCATCCTAACGAACACTTGAATCATCTACCTACTCTTGTGATTGATAGGTCCACTTTATAAAACGTCTTATGTCAGTAATAATAATAAAAATGATGGAATACAGTATGTGTCAGTGGTACTATGAGGTTTCGTTCAGTGGACAGCTCGACACACAGCCACAGCTACCCCGTCTTAATTGGATTCAGACCAGGTCATTGGTCATCTCAGGTCATCTGATGCAGCACTCCATCACTCTTCTTCATGGACAAGTAGCTCTTAGATAATGTAGAAGTGTGTCTGAGGTCTTTGTTCTGTTGGAAAACGAATGCTCATCGCATTCAGTTCAAACCAGGTGGGATGATATGTTGCTGTAGAATGCTTTGGTAGCCATGCTGGTTAAGTGTGCTCACCATCACATGGCAATTACAACCAAAAATCTTAAATTTGGAATCGTTAGACCAAAGGACAATTGTCCAATGAGCTAATTTCTTGTGTTGTGGCCCAATCAAGTCCCTTCTGCTTGTTCTTCCAAAGTTATGGTTTCTCTACTGCAATTCGAGCATCAAGGTCTGACTCATGCCGTCTCTTCTCAACTGTGGATTCTTCCAACAGACGAGAAGCATTTATGTCGGCTCTAATCTGAGGTGATGTAAACTAGTAGTTTCTGAGGCAGGTAATTTTAATTAACTTATCCTTAACTTAGCTAGCTCTTAGTCTTCCTTTCCTGAGCCTGTCCTCATGAGAGCCTTCATCATAGCGTTTGATGGTTTTGGCGACTACACTTGGAGATACGTTCAGAGCAGAGATTTTGAGATTTTTCAGACTGAATTACCTTCTTTTCTTAAAGTAATGATGGTCTTTTCTCTTTAGTTAACTGAGAGTTTGTGTCATATTATGTGCCCATCATTTTTGTGCACAAGACAAAGACTATTAAGACTGCAAGAAATGTTGCAAATGAACTCTTCTCAAGGCAGGTAAAGACTGGTAGTGTACATGAAACAGACATTTTTCACCGTCTCCAATAAAATTTCTTTTTAATAATACATTTTTGGCAAGTGCTAATCCAAAGAGTAACATTGTGTATTGATGAAGCGTAACTGATTTCTATACTGTGTAGAATGTTTTAGGTTGCTTTTTAGGAAAGAAGATTTACATTTAAATGAAAATCAGAAGCTGTTTAACATTGTTTAGATGTTCTGAGAAAAGATTAAACTGAGGCCTTTCAAGGTGTGTGGGATAATGTTTGATACTAATTTGCCTTTGAAAGGAAATAACCTCCTAAATGTATTCATCCAAGTTACTTCAGTTGTGCCGTTGCAGTTGTGAGACAGTTGTGAGGACAGGCACAGTGCCCTCTGAGTGGACATTTTCACTATGATTTAACACCTCTGTACAAAAGCACAGTTCCATGACAACACGGCAGGAAACCATGCCCTTCCCTGCTTCACAGGACATAATCAGAGAGAAGGGGAGAACAAACATGATTCTGAGACAGTGCGATGACGTATTTCCATTATTAGTGTGAAATTTATCTATATTTAGTTATTCCATATCTAGGTATCTCTAAATGCACAGTGTACTGTGTAAGTACTGTGAGATGATCAGAGTATAAACTGAATGCATATACATCACTGAAAATATGCAGCGATTATTTAGAGAAAACAGTGTTTGGGTTCTTTGGGTGTTTGGAAAAACCTATTACTGTTTCATTTGAAAGGGAAACTGATGTAAACTCAAATGGAAGAGTCTTAATATTGTGGACAAGTGTGGAAGCTCTCTGCCCACAGCAGTGGTTAGTGGTTAGCACTCAGTCCTCACAGCTAAGGTCATGGATTTGAACCTGCCAGCCAGCTGTGGCTTGTCTGTTTGTATGTTCTTCCCGTGCCTGCCTGGGTTTACTCCCACAAGCCAAAGAGAATGGCCTGTAACTCTAGATATGAGTGTGAATTGTCGCCTGTCTCTATATGTCAGTCACTGTGATAGACAGACGACCTGTCCCGGGCTTAGCACACCTCTCACACACTGACAGCTTAGATCTCCTCTAGCTCCCTTGCAGTCCGTAAGAAGATAAGTGGTGTAGATGATGGATGTATTAAATCATTTTCATTTATAAACTCTGGACAATGTTAGGAGAATCAGGTCTGAACCTTGTTTCACACATGTAGCGCACCATGGGATTTAGATGCATTCTGAAAAGGGGAGAAACTCTGCTTTAGGGGATCCTGAGTGTGAGTGTGAGTGTGCAGGAGGCATGGCATGAAATGACACAGTGGAGATCACACTGACATTACCTGGACTTTGAGCGAGGGTGCTGGCAGGATAAATTCAATGTAATGTCTAGATATGTTCAGGGTTCCAGTGCATGTCTGAAAAAAAGCATTTAGACTAAACCCACATATTTAAAATGATATAAAGAAATAAAAATACTGTAGAAAAGTCATATTCTAACTGTGATGGCAGTTTCAGCAAGTGGACATGATAAAACCAACCTGTATAATAACTTCCACAAAAGCTTATTAGACCAGGCCTGTTTTAATCAAATCACTCACTATTTCTGAGCAGTCCCATCTATCCCAATTTCAGTTTATCTTTGTTAGCGCTACAGTGTAAATGACTGATATTTCAGGATCAGTCTTCAGGAGGAGTATTGAGTATTGAGATTTCACCTCCTCGGTGTTGAGTTTGCTTCGACATGCTCTACTTACATTGCAGAGGCTGCACCCTGATTTCACAGCCTCCAGTAGTCATTTTGTCCTGCTTTGTTCTGTCCACACTCAGAGGTGGAATGTGTATCTAACACCCATCTACAGTGTGTGTGGGGTTGAATATGAATAACCCATGAGGCAGCTCTCTCCCTCACTGCCAGAAGTCAATCCCTGTAACAGGGCCAAGCTCTAATAGCCTCCTATTGATCTGCTGAGAGCCGATGAGTGTGCCTCTGAACACTTGTTCCTACCTGCTCCCTTAACACCTCCCTGGGCTCTGATAGCAGGGAACCAAACACCAAAGGTGCAGGAAGAGCCGTGTGAAGGACACACAATCACTCATTCACATACACACACAGCGACAGTGGAGGACACCCTGGGGAGGACAGAGGAGCTGAAGATAAGGTGACATGTAAAAAATGAAAGCTGCACTGCTGCACAGTGCTATCAAGCAGTTCCTGCTGCAGCTGCAAGGGAAAATCAAGCAAAACTTAGCGCACTGATCCCATTTTCAACCATGGCCACACTCTGAATACAATGCTAATCTTGGCATTCTTTGAGATCTTCAAAGGTCAGTTGTGAAATTTGATTTGCATCAATCTGATTTCTTGGCATCACGATTTGATTCAGATTCAGTTCTCATTTCACAACTGATTCTCAGTTTAATATATAGAAATGGACAGTTTATGAGTCTTACCCCACTGACATATGATATTTTACATGTCTGTGGAGTAAGACTGGTAATTCAGATAAAGGGTCTTGATGAAGGTCATTGACTGAAACTCGTAAATGCCTTTAATACCCTCATCCCTGACATAAAAAAACTGAACCTATTTAACTTTAACAGACCCTCTCTATAATTGGATTTTGGACTTTCTGACTGACTGAGCAAAGGTTATAACGGTCAGCAGCAACATATCTGTAGTCATCAGACTGAGCACAGACTTCTCCCAGTGTGCAGCCCTCTACTGTTCACTCTAAAGACACATGACTGTTGTGCCAAGCACTACTTGATCACAATAATCAAGTTCACTTATAGTGTGTCTTTCCAATCTCAGTGACAAATCCATATACAGAGCTGAAGAGGAGGACTTCACACAAAGCAGGGACATCCCTCCCCCTCTGCAATTGCTTCATAGTGGAAAAAGTGGCCAGCTCCAAAAGTCTTGGATTACCTCACTGAGGATCTGACTTGAGGCTGCCATGTCACATTCATGGCAAAAAAGGTACAAGGTCATGGAACCTTATCTAAAGCACACCCTCATCGTTTTTTAATAGAGCATCATTCAGGGCTGGGTGTATGAGCTACATCTGTGTCTGTCTGCCATATGAATGACTGGCCACATCATCAGAGAGCCACTCCTTGATCTAAACACATATCACAAGAGCTGCATTCACAGAGCCTGCAGCACTCTACTGGACAGTGCAATGTTGTCCACACAAATTCCATTTGTCAAACTTTAAAAGTCACACTGCTCCTTCTCTCACCAAAGCCTCCAGGAAACATATGTGTCACATTATACTGTACTGTCAAAGCATGAATGTAACTGTGGTGAGATGACAGTAAAGGTCCTTGTATCCTAAATGCATAATGCTTTTAGCTTTACAACATCAATCACTGTGGTTTTCTTGAAACAACCAAAGTTTGAAATTGTTATTGTGATAACCCCGTGACTGTAAAGCAAACAAAAGAGCAGCTTCTGAATAAATTCAGTTTGCAGCAAAACCTCAGAAAAAAGAACTTACTACCCACACTGTATGACCGAGTAGTTAACACTTAAGGTGCAATGAATAAAGAAAGAATATCAGGAAACTAAACCCAGATGATGGTGATGGAGGACAGAGTGTGTGTAAATGGAACTAAGGCTTTGAACCTTATTAATTGCCCCACCAAACATCACATCAGAGGTGTGTGCTGAATGTAACTCCACAATTACACTTACATTACATTACATTACACACATTGTTCCACTTTAATTTTGTGTTGACTCTCACTGGAGCAGAACACCACGTCTTGTCTTTCCCTGAGGCTTGCTGGTGTTCAGCAGCAGCATAAGTCAATATTGGCTCAGACTCCAAAAGGCTGCTGGCCTGAACTCAAAATCAGTGTCTTCCAGAGTGGGAGTGAAATGTGGCAGCAGGGTGAGAAGTATCCTAAAAACACCACACAAGTTAGAAAAAACAATGGAAGTGCAACTTTACTGCACAACAAACACACAAACTGCTTCTTTAGCACACACACACACACACACACACTGCTGACATGAGGGCACTTGGGTTGTTTGAGTCGCACAACCTGGAACAAGTGCACAATCCACACACAGCTCACATGCAGCATTTACACACTAGCAGCCAAACCCTGCAGTCGACCTGAGGGCAGTGCTCATCAAGGTCGCTTCTATTTGCGTTTCTCACTCTAACACCAGAAAGTAAATGACAGGGATCTCACACTGACGAGATTCTCTCATATTTTTATTCATTTCATCACTGTAACTTGTGATTCTCCACAGCAGCCTGCAAGACATGATACATTTCTATTTTCCCTGCTACTGCTCATTTTTAGGGTCAGATACTGTACAGTGAAAGGCTGCAGCTGTCAGAAGATTTAAAGGATCATTTTTGTTTGTTACAACGTAGATCTTATTTTCGTAGTTTTGGTTGTCAATCAGTAACACAGTGAATACCTGCATCAACATTGCCTCTAGTCTTAGATAGTCAACATCCAAAATTTGACTGCAAAATTACACTAAATGCAGATTTATGTATATGTATTATATATTAATGTATTTACATAAACTTGAATGAAAAATGATTAGGTGATCAATTGATCAGGTGAAAAAAAAACCCATCAGTGAGCCACGCCACGGCAGTGGGTGATCATAGTATTTGAAGCTTTAAGAGCTCCATGAGTCATAATAACCATCATTTTTACTTGAGATTTCTTGCAGAAATCAATTTCAGAGACTGTAAAACATGATTTTTTCAGCTTTTGAAGCTCTTTATTTAAAGCTACAGTTACTGCATTGCGCTTGCATGCTTCCACCAACCAGCGAAAGCTTCGTATTCTTATAAGTTTATGTATGGGTTCAGGTGGAGTATATGTGCCTGACATATTGAAATTCCTTTTAGGTATTTTTTAGATGACGTTTGACCTTTAAGCACCAAAATCTAATCAGTTTGTTCATAAGTTCAAGTGCATTTGTGCAAAATTTGAAGAGCTAATTAATAATGACCTACTCTGTTGATCTCCTTGGGGAAATTGTTGACATTACCTGCCAGACAGTACATGTCGGTACCAGCTGAGCTACTGTCGCCCCAGCATTCTGAGATATTGCATTCATAGGAATGGACAGACAGTCTGAAAAAATAATACCTCTGGCCACAGCCATTGCTGGCACAGTTGCCAAGTTTATCCTCTGACAAACAAAGAAGTGTGTGTGCAGTCTGTAATGCAGTTCAAGGTGAAAGCCACACTAAATTAATTTAATATTAAAGCGTGTAGTCAGACTGATGTGTAGTGTTACAAATCTCTGCAGCAGATATCATGAGTGGAATTCTTGTAGACATTATGTTCCCCCTCCAGCTGTACTGCTGTATTTTTGTCAGTATCTGTACAGAACAGTGTATAGACCTTCATCTCTGATCTCGCTGATACATTTCAGTCATTTAAAACTGCTGTAACTGTACGTTTACATCCTCAGTGACACTGTATGCCAGTGTGGGTTTCATCTGTTCTCATACTGATAACTGCATGAGATTATCTGTCAGACTGGGTGCCAGAAGCAGATCCCTGACTGGGATGATGAGCCAACATTGGCTGCTTGTTTCAACAAGATTCACAGTAGAAGTCAAAGCTGTACTCCACAATTTGAGATTTGTAATTTAAACAATCACATGTGGTTAAAGTGCACATTCTCAGCTTTCATTACAGGGTAGTTTTATGCTTTGACCAAGTAAGAATTATAGCAGTGTTAAGACATTGCATGTTTTTTTTATTACAAATCTCGAATTATGTACAGACTCAAATGTAAAAATGATGCATCTTTGTCACACACATTATGGAGAGTGCTGTTTATCAACTCAACAGAATAATATGTTATGTATAACTGGTTAGAATGGTTCTCATAATAACTTCAATTCCCAGAGGTTTTTTTGGAGAATGTTAGCTCTAAAAATATATAGATTCAGTTTTCACAGCCTAAGGGGGAAAAAGATTCACTGAAGTAGGATTTCATGTCATTTTTCCATTAAAATGTTTTTCTTCATCTCAGTGTCTTACACTGCAATGAATACCAAGTTGACCTCACACTGTCAGCTAATTACTTGATGAGTTCTTTGTGCTCTGATGCAGGTAAATGACCGTCTGGACAGGTACTGCTGTGGTTTCACACCCGATCCAGCAGAAGTCTGTGTGGAGAACCTGCTGTACACCAAGTGTGGCAACACCAAGGACCTGCTGCTGGTTCATATCCTGGTATGTATGACATGTCATTTCAGCTCTGCTTTGACATGTATTCAGTTCTGTTATCAGAATGATTTATATGAAAAACTACAGGGTATCTGGGGTGTTGCAGTAACAGCACAAAGGAAAATGTGTTATTGTCAGGGAGATTGATGCATTGTTGTATGATTTCAAAGCTTTAAATGTGACAGTTTTTTGTTATTGTGTGATCTTAATTACAGTATGAAGAAAATGAAATCCATCTTTGCTGCTTGGTTTGTTTTTGTGGCTGATATTCTTATAATTTTAATCCAAGCTCATTTTGTCTGGCATTCACACTAATGTATAAACCATGGGATCTGTTTTCTAAACCACTTTGCTGGGCTGGAGCCAACTCCTGTCACTGGGCTCTCATTGGTGCGAGAGGTAGTCTACACCCTGGATAGGAGGCCAGTCTATCAAGCCTGACAGAGAGACAATCATTCATGCCCACATTCGTACCTATAAGCAATTTCTAGACTCAGCAATTACCCTGCAAGTCTTTGAATTTGTTTGTGGAATCCGGAGTACCAATTTGAAACCCAGAGATCATCTCTAATTGTGTCTGTCTGCTGTGAGACTGAACTAAAGTTGTGGTTGTAAAATCAAAACAACAAGCTGAAAGATACCTAGACAACCAGCAGAGCTGAAGAGACCTGGAAAGTTGGTTTAATTTTCTGTAGGTTCCTGAGTACACCAAACTGATTTCACATTACACACAGTAACATGATGCATGTTTCATAATAAAATATTAACTAGTGCAGCTTCAACATTCACAATGTGTATATCCACACATCCATTCATCCTTGAGTTCAAGTGGACACTTGTGCCAACTTCGAAGAAATCCCCTCAAGGTTTTCCTGATCACATTCATAAGGATGGGATGGATATATATATATATGGATATATAAGTCAGTGATGATTGAGCCAAATTTGCAAAAACAAAATCCCTATTCCTGTGATATGTTCACAAGAATCAAATGTATAGATGGATGGATGGTTTGATGGATGGATGGATGGATGGATGGATGGATGGATGGATGGATGGAGGGTTGGATGGAGGGTTGGATGGAGGGTTGGATGGAGGGTTGGATGAGGGGGACAGGTCACAGTGACCTTGGTTTTAGAGCACCAGAATTAAGTTGGTTCATCCTTGAGGCTAAATGAACAAAAAACAAGAACATTTAGAACCTATATGTAAAAACCCTCAAACTCAAACTATATTTTTGAGCAGTGCTCATGTGTCCCCTGTGTTTCCTGTGTGTCTGTGTGTTTGTGTTTCAGGTGAGGAAGGCAGATCCCTCCAGATTGGTGTTCATAGACAATGCTGGCAGACCACAGCAGCCCACTGACAACCTCAACTTCAGGCTGGTTGAAGGCATTGATGAGTGAGTACAAAACACTATCTTGGAGCAGGAGGATGCACATTTGAGATTTTTTTTTTTGTTTCATTTCAGCAACCAGATTCAATAAATTACACTATGGAGTGTCAGAAACACTGATGTAAGGAATGTTTTGAGGAAAAAATAAGACACATCTAACAACATATTTCCCCAGTGAATGGCTTTCAAATCAGCAGCACAGAGACATCCAGTGGACGCTTGTCAGGCTTTTGTTACAGTATCTGTCCAATTAGATTAGTGTGCATTCAATTAGCCTGCTATTCAATATGTTGAACCAATCAGGTCTGATAGAAATTCCCTTTTGTCTGTCACTTAGCATTACTAAGCTGTTCTTAAATATATTAGGCCTGGACTTGAAACTGAATGGAAATATAATATTAAAGTCCTGCATTATTTCTCATCACTGAATACTATGAAGCAAAATTCAAGGAAAACTGCTTATGGAAATTATGGTACTGTAGAGTAACTAATTTCAGTTGTTTCTCGGAGTACATATAAACTTCTTACTCTCCTTAGATTGAGAATGTTGTTCTTATTTTAAGTCATGTTGACGTTCACAGCACCTGTCTGTGACCTAAAACAAGTCATTTATCACAGTTACTGTATATGATGGATGAAATCATTAACTGTACAAGCTGTACAGACATGTCTGACCCACGATAACAACTCATTGTTGCTGCTTGTTTCCTGGAGTCAGCTTGCCAACTTGCTTGAGTTCTTTCAGTCATCTAGAGTCCTGCATGTGAAAGTCCCATTCAGCTTCTTTAGGCTGAATCATCAGTATCAGCTAATTGTTAATAATAATAACTGTAAATAATTCCCAGCCAATTTTACAGGAATACAGTAATTGTGGAGAAAAATTATGCTTTGGCAATGGGAGAGTGGGATCTGCACTGTGTGCAAGGTATCTTCAATTAACATGAATACCACTCCCTGCTGCAGAGACATGCAGTTCTCTCTGGGTTATCTCTGATCCCAAGCTTTCTTCCTGGTTGTGTAAGAATTATTTGGAGAAAAGACTGGCTGCTGGAATACTTTCAATCACCAGATTTGAACCCTATTGAGCTGGTGTGGGAGAAGCTGTATCAAGGAGTTTGTGAACAACTTCAACTTTCAACTTTAACTTTATTTATATACAAATCACAACATAAGTCATTTCAAGGCACTTAGGGTTAGGGTTACAGTGTAAGGTTTAAGAGCTTACACAGAATATAAATATATACAGAATATTATAGAAAACCCAACAATCCCACTTGAGCAAGCACTAGACAACAGTGGAGAGGAAAAACTCCCTTTAACGGAAGAAACCTCCAGCAGAACCAGGCTCATGGTGGGCGGTCATCTGCCTCAACCGGTTGGGGTGAGTGGACAGAGGAGAGAGAAAACTCTCCCAACCAGAATAAAAGACCTTTGGAAAGTGTTGCAGAAGTCCTGGGAGCAAATCACAACTAAATATCTGCAAAAACTGTTCAACAGAATGCTCCACATTTGTCAGGAGGTTATAGTAAATGTTCTGCACTTATATAGCACTTTTCTACCTTAATGGTACTCAAAGCGCTTCACACTGCTTCTCATTTACCCGTTCACACACACTGATGGCAGAGCTGTTATGCAGCTTGACCTGACACACCAGGGGCACTTGGGGTTCAGTATTTTGCTCAAGGATGCTTGACAGGAGGAGTTGGGAATCGAACCACTGATCCTACAATTCGCAGGCGACTGCTCTACCTCCTGATCCACAGCCGTCTGTCATTTCTGCAAAGTCAGGGTTTTTTTTTATGAGAATAAAGCTTAATATGCTGTGATGATGTGACCATTATTCTGTCCTCAGATGTTCTTAAATATTAACTTGTACTTGTTCATTTTTTATTTTATCATTTAGAACTATTAGATTAAATAAAATCAACAAAAGAGAATAAGAATACATCAGTGTGTATGCAGGTGTTTCCAAACATTTTCTTGTTAGTGTATATTGCTATGAAATTTGTTGCATATATTAATTGCCTCCTATGGTATGAATCTTCTTTCTGACACAGTGAGCTTCCTTTATCACAATTCACCAGCAGAAAGTCTCCTAAACTGGATTAAGATCACCTACTTCCTTGTAGTAGAAAACCATGCATCTTTAATTGTGAAGAACTATTTTAATTTGTTGTACACATAAAATACATTAGTATTTTCTAAGCCCCACCTTCCATATGTAATGTGGTAAGATGAACAAATGTGGCAGCCTTTAGATTTTAATGATTTGCAGATTTTTAAGATACCAGATGGACTTTATATGTTTTTGTTCTCCAGACTGAGACTAATTCTGTCTTGCCAGGTTTCCAGAGAAAGCAGTGTCACTGCTCCAGTCAGGCTGCCTGGAGACTCTTCTGCTACGTTCCCTGTATACAGACAGGGAGTTCTGGGACAGCCAAGGTGGCGCCACAGGTCTGAGGCCTCTTGTTCAAATGGTGGAGCAGAGAGCGAAGATTCTTCTTCAGCACATCAGGGACAACAAGCTCCGGCTCATGAGGGACCTATGACTATGAGCTGATCCAACTAAACTGGAAAAGAAAAGAATGGGTCATCCACTGATCACAGGGTTGGTGGTTTCATACACAGATGCTCATGTTCACAGATCCCTGAATCCCCAAGTTGAGTGACTTCCATAGCAGCTCCACCAAGGTATATGTCCTGTATAATTTCATGAGATTCAACATGAGTATTTCAAATGAGAAACAAAATCAGTTACAGTGTTTAAAAACCCAGCGCTGGTTAAGTTATGTGTGTGTGTCTGTTTGATTGACAGCTGAGTTGAGTTCTGCTGTTAGCTGTAGTGTACACACCAGGGACTGACAATATGTTGTTAGCAATGGTGCCGATGCTTAACATCAAATATTTGAAGTTTTACATTTGAAGTTATTTTTTAAGCTGTTTGTGAATGTTTGCTAAAGTCTGTTCACTCTTATATTTTGGGTACCAGGCTGTTGTCAGGCTTGTTCCTGCCAGTGTGTGTGATGTTACTGGATGTTCAAATTAAACTGTTTTGACATTTGATATGTAGTGAGGATGCTGTCATAATGCCAAATATTATGAAGTGTTTTAATTAAAGCTGCATCAGTTTTATGACAAGGGCTGCCAGGTTGTGAAAAATCCCTCTGGCGAATCATTAAAAACCAAGTCACTGATTCACTCTGTGCTAAATATCTCAAATAAGGCTTCAATTATTATACATTATTAAAATGTAATAGACCTTCACTTCTGCAGTTAAAATGTTAGTGAAGGGTTGGTGGCTTGTCTGACAAGCCCCCAACAGAAGTTAGTCATCTACAATTATTATTTTAGGCATTGTTAATATGATTAATAATAACTAAGGAACTCAAGAGTTAGAGCTAAACAGACAGAAGAATGTCCTGCTGGAGAGGGACAAACACCAACTCTATAAAATACTAATCATTTTTATTAAACTAGTACCTAAACTACTTAAAACCTAAGAACACTTTGCATAGGTGCCTTATTAGAAAGTAGTACCTACCTATAAGTTACAAAGCAGCTCTGGATTTTGTAGCAGATACTTTTCTTCTCTCTACAGTAGAGTCATTGTAACAGTTGTGTTTAAAAGTGTAGGTAGTTCATCTTTCATGCTGCACACAGAACAGTATGCTGCTGCTCTGGAAACAGACTCAAACATAAACCTCAGGTTGTGTCAGTGTGTTCGCCTTGTTGGACTGGCATAAAGATAAATATATACAGACTCTCTGTGTGTTGATGTGGGAAGCTTGTCTCTCCAAACGTATTGATGTTTTTCATTCAGCTTTTCATCTTTAGTCATTAGCGTCTGACCCAATGTTCCCTCAAACAACGGAAATCTGAAACAAATTATTCCCCCGCTCCTCCACAGCAGCCAAATGCTGATTTTAGAGGAAAGAAAGATTGATTTTGTATTGTAATATTTTACGGAGAGCCTGCAGATCAAGTGATTGATTTGGATGTCTGTTTTTATGAGATAAGCCTTCAGCTTTTAATCCAGGGTTTAAAAATTGCTGTCATTAAATTGCTTCTGCACCCAGTTCTGAAAGATTTATATACATATATATATGTATATGTATGTGTGTGTGCCAAAAGTGTCCTATTTAATGTGTTTTTGTTTGTTTGTTTGTTTTTCTAAGAGCCTGTCCTTGCACATGGTTGCACACGACACAGCAGTGTCCAGACGTAAAAGATGAAAGACAAGGCATAAAAATTGGATGATTATCAAGTGACATTAGGAAGGGGGTAGAACCGAGGAATTTCTGTCTGAGCGACACGTTCCTAAAACTAAAGTGTCAGAAAACATTCTTTTGGTATTTGGGTTTTGTGATAAGCACAGATAATAGCACTTGAAGCTGTTTTATAGCATGCCATATAAAAATCCTGTCATATCTGTGCTTCATGGATTAATGACATTTTCTATGAAAATGAGAAATGATGAAAATCATCATTTTCATGAAATGATGAGAATATTCATTTTCATCACTGAATAAATGACTGTAATGAGAAATGGTTCAAATGTGTGACCTCATCTTTATCCTCACTTGAGCTCTCTTAAATTCCTTTTTTTAATCCCTCAAACCACAAAAATGATGCTGGCCTCCACTGGTTTTACATGGGATACATTTCTCAGCTTCTGTTTCAACACATTTTCAATCCAGATCACAATCCAGCTTGAGAGTGGTTCAAAACAACATCAGTTGTGTTGGCAGGTGTAGCTGACTAGTATTAACTAGAACTATCGCACTAAGGTTGGTTGTTTCCACCAACCAACAAAGCTTTCAATCCAGTTTTCAATTCAGTTTATATGTGGAACCAAATCACAACAGAAGTCATCTCAAGGCATTTTACATTGTAAGGTTTAAGACTTTACACAATATAAGTATATATAGAATATTGTAGAAAATGAGGTGGTGTATTGGTGAGCACTGTCACCTCACAGGACAAGAGGTTAAGATAATGGATGGATGGATGTAGAAAATGAGATGAGAACGGGACACACATGAGGTCACAGTGACCTTGACTACCAACTTGACTTCACTTTTGACCACCAAATCTAATCAGTTCAGTTTTGAGTCTAAGTGGACATTTTTACCAAGTTTGAAGAAATTCTCTCATTTCACAGTGACCTTGACCTTTGACCCTTAAGCGCTGAAATATTTCATTACTGACCCCAAATGAACATCAAAATGTGAAGAAGTTAAAGTAGCCTAGTCACTGAGTCTAGACGTGCACATTAACACCTTTCTGGTCCAAATCTGAAAAAGTGGCATTGCTCCACATAATGTGTTCACCAGAATGGGACAACAGAAAGGATAGATGGGAGGTCACAGTGATCCTGACCTTTGGCCACCAAAATCTAATTTATTCATCCTTGAGTCAAAGGGAATGTGCAAAAAATGAAGAAATTCTTCCAAGGTATTCCTGAAATATCATGTTCACAAGATTGAGACAGATGGCCAGAACTTGCAGAGGCATTAAAATATTTATACAGAATCTTTGGACTAATGTTGTGTGATGTACCACCTTCAAGCTGGTGTATAATTCTATGTACGTGTATGTTATGCCAGTGCAGTTAACATCTGAATCTTTGTTTCTGGTGTGGTTTATGTGGTTGCCATGGTCACTCAGCAAACCAGAGTTGAAAAGGTTCAAGCATAATCAACTCAGAAGGCAGCAGCAAATAACTGCAAATTCAGCAGTAGAAACTCTCTGGCTTTCGGAAGCATTTGCTGGTCTACAGGTACAAAACTAAAACTCCCAGTTTCCTCTGTTCATCTCCTCTGGGTTTAGACACATTACTGCTATGTATTCAGTATCAACATTATGTGAGCTGGCTGCTCAACAGGTTCAGTTGCTCTTATGTGGATTATACACTCACGAGTGCAAGAATGTGCTGCTGTCATCATCATTTAAACTAATGCAACTCAGAGGTCAGTTCAGTCTGATGTATGGTACAGTGTGTACTTCTGAAAAAACACATTAGCAATGTTCTTGTTCACAGTTACTTCCATTAAATGAATACATCTTCCATGCAAAACAAATGTGTGAGTGCATTTGCACATTTTTATGTGTGCTTTAATGTGTGTGCGTGTGTGTGTGTGTGTGTCTGGGAGAGAGAGACAGTGAGGAGCAGACAGGGAGAGGTAGATGGCAAACATAAATGAATAGTCACCCATGAATCATCAATAATAGCTATCATCGTGGAGCAGTATGGTGAAGGTCATTATCCGGTGCACGGCAAAAAGGATGGAGTACTGAGGCACAGGCGAACCACACGTCTGCTGCTTCCTGGAGGCTGTGAAGTGAACATGTGAATCAGAGACCGACTCACTGGGAAAAGGAGGCCATGCAGCTAATGTGGGTATTTCTTCTTCTTTGTTTTGATGATATCAAATTCCACATTAGGTTTATTTTCAATGCTGTTAGTGTGGGCATATACGTCATGAGTGCACAAACTGATGTTTAATCATGGTCTGGATGCACTCTAACCATTGACACATATGAATGATCAAAGACTGAGATGCAGTCCTGGAAAGCTGTTTGTTAGAACCAGGACATTTCAGTTGTTAATGTTAAAATATGAGATCACCTAATTGTAGTAAATTCTTGCAGACGTTATGGTGCAAATCAGCAATAACAAATCAAAACAATCTGTATTCAGACAGAAAGGGTCCATAAGCCATGGCTTTGTTAAAAATCACACACATTGTTTCCTTACAGCCTTCACCCCCCAAAACTATCAAAACCCCACAGAGAAAGTGTCTTATTTAGTCTCACTGAAACCTGGCTGCAGCAGGAAGAATATGTCTGAATGAGTCGACCCCCCAAGTTATATTAATTATCACATTCCTAGAAATACAGGTCAGGGTGGAGTTTTAACTCTCAGACTTTCTATCTGATTTAGTCCTTAGTACAGAGAAAGTGATTAAAGTGGGTGATTTTAACATTCAACACTGCATTTAATTCATTGTTAGAGTCCTTTGGATTTACTCAAAATTTAGATAAACCCACAGTTTTAATCACACCCTTGATCTAGATGTGCAACAACCACAGTGTTACTTATTTTGTTTTCTCACAGTCAATCATGTAGAGTTAATTTTAATAGTTAATTAATCTAAACCATCTACATGTCTCTTAGATTCCATCCCAACAATTGATCATGTTAATAGTGAATCGTCCATGCACACAAAAGTTATTCATGGAGTTCCACAAGGTTCTGTGCTTGGATTGATTCTTTTCCAGATAACAAGTGAGATTATAGTCTAGGGAACCATATAAAGTAGTAGTTTATGGTGTATTGGTTATCACTGTCACCTCAGCAAGAAGGACCTGGGTTTGAATCTATGGGTCAGCTGGGTCCCATTCTATGTGGAGTTTAAATTTTCACCCTGTGTCTGTGTGTTTTTTCTCCAAGAACCCTGGCATCATTTCAACATCCAAAGCCACACATTTAGGGTTAGGGTTAATTGGTGATTCTAAATTGTCCATAGGTGTGATGGTGGTTGTCTGTCTCTATTGGTCAGCCCTGTGATAGGCTAGTGAGCTGCCCGCAATGTACCCTGCCTCTTGCCTAATTAAAGCTGCTATTGACTCCAGCACCCCTGTGAGAGAGAACAAGTGGTTAGGATAATGGATAGATGAAGTGTCAGCTGTTTTGGTGTTAATGAAATTAACAACAGGTGAACTAAAGGGGCAACAATGAGACAACCCCAAAAACAGGAATGGTTTTG
>JAUBNQ010000008.1:23366097-23377979 GCA_032353495.1 Ctenopoma kingsleyae | reverse complement strand
CTCGATTCTAGAAAAATGCCTCGATCATTTTTTAAAATCGAATTATTCGAATAATTCGAGGAATCATTGCAGCCCTAGATTACAGACAGCTAGGCTTGACTTTCTTTTTGACCAGATTAGGTGCAGTAGAATCAAACGAGCTGGAGCACTGGGGCTGGACAATAAACATTAACTTCCAATTAATGAAAGAATTTCATTTGAATGACCAATATCAAACCTTAAAATCCTATAGTCAGTCTTGAATATGCACCCTAAATGTATATGTCTGTGCAAAATGCAGTTGTTACTTGTTTTAAGTTGTTGACTTTGGGCTTTATGTTGTGTAAAATGTCTGTCCCGGCCACAGAGCTGATGCTACATCCACAGTGTACATGAATTAGAGAGCAGACTTTTGGTTTCTGTCTGTGCTCAATGCACAATTGACATGATTCTTGGATATAGGTGGTAAAAGAGGTTAGTGGTGTTTTAGGCTACTGTGTGGGCGAGTTTGCAGCATAATATGCAAAGTACAGTTTTAGAGTCTGTGTCAGACTTTTCATATGTAAGCCATGTCTATGAGACAGAAGTAGCCTCTCGCTCAGATGTGAGCTGCTTGTATTGTCTTGGATGGTTGGAGGCCTTTTCCTGTTCGGAATTACCGCTTTCTCTGCCACGTGTGTTTGCTTGGATACAAATTTCTTGCCTACATCTGTGATTTATGAATCAATGAAATAAATAATATATCATGATATGAAACAGCTGACGTGTTTCTATAGTCACACCATATGAATCATAATATTGATTCTTTTATTTTGAAAAACCGGAAGATTCTGGCCTGTGCTCCGTTTGTGAACATGCCTGTGATTGCTTTAAAATAAAAGTGTGTGTGAAAACGGAAATAAAATAATTATCTTCTTTCTCTGCAGCCCGGTACCAAATAGAGGTTTCTAGAGGTTTTGCTTGGGCTTTCATGCCTCTCTCCGCGAGTTCGCTTCCCTTCACTGTTATTCCAGTACAAAACGAGCATTTGCTAGGAAAGTTTTCTGGATAGGCGGGAGAGTGAGCTGTCTGCTGTGAGAGGGCAGAGAAGCGAAACTTGAAGCGAAGTACATGGTGTCTATTTAATGTTACAATTTATACTCGATAGTCCCGATATAGTCATTTACTATATTGCACGTGGAACAAGTCGAGATACATCGAGTATATTCGATATATCGCCCACCCCTAGACCCAACCATATATATGTCTTGCTCAACTGTAACAAAAAAATTGTCATGTTTTAGTCATTTTGCATTTGCCAGTGAAAATCAATCAGTGGTGTGCAGTTTTTCTAACCAAGTGTATTGTCAATTCATCCACCATTTGTGATGTAAATGAACAATCATAATTAAATATTTATCAAATCAGGAGTTCAGTGCTCAGTCTGTCCCAGGTGTCATTAAGTGAGAAGCTGAGTACAGCCTGGACAGGTTGCCAGTATATCACAGAGAGAGACAACCATTCACACCTAGGGGCAATTTAAAGTCACCAAGAAAACCACACAGGCACGGGGAGAACATGCAAACTCTAAACACAAATCTTTGTCAGAACAACTGACAACGACTCGATCTTAACACTAAAAAAATTGAATCTTTACACAGCACAAACATAACAGTCAACACTGACTGATCCAGACCTGGAACAGATCTGGACCAACTACCCCAGGCCAGCTGTCATGATCCGGACCAAATCACATAATGGCCTGTTATTGTTCAGTGTGTGTCCACCTCTAGAGGTGTCAAAGACGCTACTGTGACACTGTTGTGTTGCATAACTCAGCATGTTACACTGACTGGTGTTAATAATACAAATACTGTGTAGACAGACATGTTCATCAGGAAGCATGACATATGGAAAGTGGATGGAATCACATAAGCACATGGATTCTAATAAATCCCTTATGCTGGTTTACAGTTAGAGATACATTGGTAAATTAGGACTTTTTTGCAATATCGCAGTACAGTGGTGTCTTTTTGTCAGACAACAGAGGTCTACAGAACCAGTTTGGAGGCATACATTAACTGGGGGCTCGTGAAGTAACTGGCCAATTTGTACTGTGATTGGATAGTTCTGGTAACTAAGTGATACACTACTGCACAGTTCTACTGATTAGTGATGAATTGTGTGTGTGGAATATATATATATATATATATACTACACACACACAATTCATCACATAAATTTTATATTGACCTTCAAAAAGGAAGTCTGCAGATGAATTGTGTGTAATTACTGTACAAAGCGCTGGCGTTCTGAATGCTTCCAATACCTGACATAAATGTTTTAAATGAATTCAATTACCTTCTGGCTTTTATGCTTTCAAATATAAATCAAATCAAAAAGTCATGATGACCTGTTTGACTGTGATGTCTGATCACAGGATTGTTACCTTTGGTCTGATTAAAATGTAGCTGCTACAGCCTTAACCAACCAAAATGTAAATAGTATAAAGACATGTCTAGAGTTACATTGAATAGCTTGTTCAAGGGAAATACATACTCTGTGTGTGTGTGTGTCCTACTTAAACTCTGTGAGGTGACACTTGGGAGAAGACACCTCGTAGTGAAACTGAATCTCAAGGAAGAGAGAAGGCTGGAGGAGTGTTGTAAATGGGAATGGGAATGTTGGAACACATGAATCACGTTTTATTTCCAATAACACCACTGTTGTTAATGATCCAAGGAGTAAGGGATTGAGCAGGGTCTATTTCTTCTGATCAGGTATGACTGAAACATAATGCGAACATATGAGAATTGCTGCATCTGCTTATATATATTGTTTAACCTTTGAATATCTTGTATATCTATATCTAGATGTACAACATTAGGGGCACCTGGGCATTCTGTGGCCTGACTTGCATTAGTTTCAAGTGCTTTTCATATGTGTCTGTATGACTGTGAAAGTGAAGGAAAGATAGAGGCCTGTGTAGGCACAGTGACTGAGAGAGAAAATGGTCATCTGTCAGTCAGTTATGGTGGGATTAGTCAAAGCTAGCTGGGCTCCCGGAGAGAGATAAAAAATGCTCAGTGACTATGGAGGATGCGAAGACATGCTCTTTCAATTAAAATTAATTTGAAAATGAATAACAAAATGTAGGCAATTCTGAATGTGTGTAAATGTTTTAAAATATAATTACCTTGGTGGCTGACTTCTCATCTGACTTCTTCATTGTGTCACAATTAAATTAGCCCTTGTGGTTTATGATCAGATAATCTGAAGTGTGAATCACATTCTATACATACATTCTATAAAGTAGGGAATTGCACAACTCTGACTCTGTGGACCAGTCTAGAGGCTGTGTTTGTCTGTTCATAGTATGTAAATATTGCACAGCACTGTGCTGAGTTCTACTACTTTTGTGTTCTTTTTGGTCATCAGAAATACTAGGTGTGTAACGACTCCAGGACTGTGACCCTGTTACAGATATCCTACATCTCTTGCGTATGCGGTGGTCTCCTACCTATTAATAGTATCTCCCTGATGCCTTCAAATTCAACACTGCATCTCAGAAATATATTTTTTGTCTTAAGAGGACCAGCCACCTGCCTTTGTACACAGACTTCATGTTAAGAAAGCAACATTTTGTCTGCACAGAAAGAATTAGGGATGTCACAAGAACTGACACTTGAGTACCAACTCAGTGAAAACGTGACAGTACTTGTTTTCTACGGTACAGAAGGAAGCTGTCATGTCCTGGAGGATGTGATTTCTTTACAAGTGTAGTCTGAAGTGAAAGATAAAGACAAGATGAAAGGTAAGGCTATCAACATGTGGGATGGTGCAGGTGCATCAACAGGTCCAGTGCCACTTCTGAAAAATAGTCTTTTCACTGTGTCAGGTTTATACCAGGGTTATTTATTATTAATTCATATTACATACTCTTTTGCACTGCAGTAGAAATAGTTTTTATTTTTTAGCACATATTTGTTTTGTTTTAAATAAAAGTAATGGTGTTGTTGTTACATGAAGGCTCAAAATGCTGTTTTAAACCAGTCTGTGAATCTGTGCATTTGGAGAAACATTCTAATGAATGCATTGGTTATCTTATTATGAGTGCATTTTGTAAGTGAACAACAGTGAACCAAATGCAAACAAGGTTCTGTGAACTAGTGAGACACAAAGTTTCAAAAGTCTAGAGGAAGTGGCAGGCCCTCGTGGGCATATGCTGGGTTTTGCAGGAAGCATGATGCACGCCTTACTATACTCTCAATTTCTTTCACTTGAAATCCATCCACAAAAAATTTATGAAGTTAAACATGTAGAGTGTAATACAGCGATGTGGTGTGTCCTGTGATGTGGTTACAACAGGAGACACTTACACAGTATCCTTTTAGGTAAAATCAAGCTGATAGTTGATGAGCTACCAGCCATTAGCTCACTTTCTTCAAGGCCTGTGTGATTCAGGGGTTCAAACTGCACAGTAGGGACTCCACACTCTGAGAATTGGAGAATACCAATTAGCTTTTGGACTCGAGCTAAGAATTGTGAAATGATTGTGGAGGTGGGATTGACACCTTTTGGATTTCTGTCTAACAGGACTGTAACTACTGTGAGGTTTCTGTTGTTGAACTCTCTTATACTCTAGAGCCTGCAGTGACAAATAAGAAACAGACCACGTTGCCTGTAGGTTCTGACACCACAGTTTGTGAATATTTGGCACCTTGGGTTACTTGAGTTCACAGCATGGTCGGTGTGTTCAGCTGGAGGCAGAAGAGGTGTGTAATATGTCACAGAACATGCTGCCAGGTTGTTTTCAGCCTCAATGATTGTTGTTTGCATTTGGACTTGGTCATCTCATTTTGGCTGTCTTCTTTTGTACTGCTCTGTCATCTTCTCCATTCCCTTCCACTTCCTGAACAACAGCCCTGGTTGAGCTGGCGGCTGTCTAGTCTCCTCTTAATCTGACACATCTGCTATTATTACACTGACTCCTGATGAGTGCTACAGACACTCTCTGACTGACTTATCCTGATGTTCACAACCAAGGTAAAGCAGCCAGCGCGGTGCTGCATGTGGCCAGCATTTGGTGAGCCAGCCAAACAGTGGATCAGTCAGCTGTGTTCCCATTTGCTCTCAGTATCTCTTTCCCCTGCCAGCTGACATGAACATGGTGACTTTAGGAGTTTTTAATCACAGCCATATTATGTTCTTTTTAATTGCAGACTAATGGAGAGGAGGAGAAGAAAGGAAAAAATGATGTTGGCCTTAGTTCTAGCCAAAGACAGAGCTGCTGGATTAATAATCATCACAGTATGATTCCACTGTGGAGACAGGGAAGCAAGCAGACAGGGAAACAGAGGTGATTAAGTGTAATTATTCCTTTCCGTGATCCATAACAAATTAGAGGTGGTGCTGCTTTGTGCAATGAGGCCCATCACTCTGTATCATCACAGGCCATTGTGTCAGCCCAACAGGCAGCGTGGCACACTAGTTGACATAGTGGTTGATAGATTAATCGCAGAAAAATCTATATGAACAAAATTTCAGTAATATTTAGTCTGTAAACCCTTCAAACAAATAAGATGTTTTTTAACACAAGTATTCCCTTTACACAGTAGCAGTTAAATATTTCTTGTAAATCTCAACTTAAACATCAGATCTCCGCTCTGATGCGCATAGCGAACACACACTCACAGAGCACACGTCGCAAAATCTGTCACGTCAACCACCTGAAAAGCGTTTTTATAAACACAGTTGTTAATTTGACTGCTGTCATTAAAAGAAACATGATGATTCCTTTAAGTGTTTGTGTTGGTGTCCGTTGTTTGGATGATTTGCTGCGTCAAGGGTGTGTATTGTATATAAGTGATATGTCAGACTCCAAGGTCTCCGGTGATAGAAAAATTCAACTAGTTACAAATAACTGTGGTTCTATCAACTCCACCATGTGGAGGAGATTTAAAATGAAAATGTCCTTGTAAAAGTTCGGTAGTTCCAGTTCTTTTCTGTTGCAGAAAGCTGTAGCAGTCTTAGACCCACCCCAAATGCTCTCATTGGTTGAAACGCACGACGCTGCCAATCCAAAGCCAGTACTGATCAACATCCCACCCCTTCTGTTACCCATTGTTTGTCTGTATGTGTATTCAGACCCAGTGAGCGACGGACTTTCATTGTCATAAAAATATTAATAATAAAACTGCGTTAAAATAATTATTGGCGTTAATTAATTAACGCTTTAATGCGACAATGATGCGTTAAAGTGTCCGGCCCTATATTTAACAAATCAGAATTTTAAATTTGCCTTATGGGGACAGTGTTGTTGTCGTAAAGTATCAATGACAGCTTGTTTTCTTATTTATTCTTGGACAGAACTGTACTTATTGCGGCTAGTGCTCAATGGCAAATGTTCGTATGATACTATTTTCTCTCCATTTATTATGACCAATTTATTTTCCATTCACTGTTATTTTAGCATCTGAAATATGAGTGTGACATTTCTGAACTACAAATCATCAGTAGCATTTTGCAGTACAGTTTCATACATTCTAGTGTTTCTCTATCTGTCCACTTCCTTATTGGTACTGTGGCTGTTGTCACTTCAAGCTGCTTGGTGGTTTATCAGAGCAAAATGCCTGAATGTAGAATAGGAGAGGAAAAGATGCCAAGAGACAAATCCCACGGTCGCTAATCAAAGCATCATGGTGCTGCAGTAATACAGAGAGGAGGAGGAGAGGATGCTTAAGACTTCACAGATCAATGTGTGTGTGTTGGAGGAAGAGGGAAAAGATGAGTGGAACATGCTGGGCTCCAACACCAAGACAGACAAATTTAGGAAGAGCTTTTATGAATAGCGGGGGGGGGGGTTTGTCAAACAAGGTTTGTTGTTGGGAGTCGGGAGAAGTGGCACTTAAAGGCAGTATTGAGTATAGTAGTGTTGACTTTGAAGAGAGGGGAAATGATGAAGGCATGTTGACTGAGATGTGTGATTGTAGAGTGAGAATGATTAGAGGAGGGGGATGGGATGAAGACAAGGAAAGAGGAGAGACAGGCTAGGTTCTCATTTTCTGTTTTCTTCTAAGAGCAATGTTTTTTCAACAGAATATAGGTTTAAGTTTTATTATGCAATTTTTTATAATTAGTTTTATGCAAGCACCATGGAATTTGATGCAGCAGTTTCCTCTGTTTGTACATCAGTTGGGAACAAAGCACTTAAAATGTAATATGTTTCAATGTTTACATTTGAAACATAAATATAATTGTAGGTTTTCATCCCTGACTCAGTGAGATATAAAGACTGTCTACTAATATTGATGTGGTTGGCTGTCTGTGTGTGTGTGTGTGTGCGCGCGTGTGTGTGTATGTGTGTACAGATTTGCCAGAGGGCCTGACAGAGGCACGTTTATTTCACCAATTTTAGATAGGGAGCAAGGGTTGCCATGGTAATGGATGCTGTGAGTGTGAGGTAGTACTCTTGCAGTCCTTGGAGGTTTTAGCATCTATGCCCCACTTCTCTCTATCAATGACTTTGGTTACATTTGTGCACATATATACAAATACAGACACACACACAGCATAAGACATCTGAGAAGTAGTTGTAATGCTAACCCTTGAGGTTATACCCTGGAGAGAGAACGTCCATATTTATTTGTGTTTGTGTGTGTGTATACTTCTCACTTTTGGGTCGGGCCCTATGACCTGTTTAGGGAACCAGTGTAATTTTCTTTCACAGTGCAGCTGGTCCCAGGAGGGCCTGGGGTTGTTTACGGTTACATAACCCACGTTTTCACTTCCAGTGAAACCTTTCTAAGACCAGATCAAAAGCACTGGTGGTTCATGGGAAAATGCAGCAGGAGCACAAAGTGCTCATCATTTCCTTTGGTAACTAAAAACTCAAAAAATGAGCCCAACCCTGTTGTGAAAGTATTTACTATTGGAAAATATTGGTATGAATAAACATGTACGCACATATACAGAACCAGTCGGAGGTTTGGACACTGTCTTACTCAGTTTAATAGGAAAGTGTGGGTAAAATGTCAGATGCTGATCCTGATTAGACAGGACACAAGGACAGATGGATGAGTAATGTGTTGAGAGTGTGTGTACAGAGAACAAATCATGATTGATCTTCAGTCTTCACTTTGGTTTGTCCACATTATAGTTAACAATGGTTACTAGTTGTGAAATGGAATGACAGAAGCTATTGGAAGATAGAAATGTTGCTCAGTCAGTCCACAACTTTGGTGTAGACTAAAATATTATATTACGTATTGGATGGATTACCCTAACATCACTGGTGGTCCTTAACTGTCCATCTAGTACTGTCACAGGTTACAACTGAAATACCTATAAAAGAAAAGCTGTTGTGAATGTTTAGCACTGGTGGAGGAAGTATTTTGATCATTTAGTTTAGTTACAGAGTTAGAGTTTTTATAATTTCGCCTTTATACACCACCATGATGGATTTGAAACAAAACAATCGAGATGTCATCGACGTGAAGGCTTTCAGATTTATTCTGGGAATGTACATAATGAGAACACATCATTTTGCTGAATGGCCCCTGTCAGTGATGCAATGCCTTCAAAAGTTATTACTTTTCTTACACACTGTGTTGTAGATTTCATTTTGTTTAGCACTTCACTAACCTTTCCCATCCACTCTGACTGGAAGAATGGGATAAATTCCCTAAATCCAGGTCTGCAAAGCTTGTAGACACTACAGTCTTGATATACATACTACAGAGTATATGAGACCTGAGACTCGGGCACTGGTTCACCCATCAATGTGAATGTGTCAGCTGATGCTCTGCTGACACTTTATAGTCCTGACAATAATGAAGAAAATCCAACACTTAGCAACAACCTGAACCCATAGAGTAAATACCATGTTAGTAGGTTAAGAATGAGGGGTCTGTTTGATATTCAGAGCAGAGGAAGAAGCCTCAAGCCCTCATGCTAATAGAAGACAACATGAAACACAAGATGCCTGCGAGAGAGAGCTGCACTTTATTCTGGGGCCCTGGCTCTCATCCATATTCAGCAACAGCAGCCAGCATAACGGCCCTCTTCTTCCCCTGTCTGTCCTCACCTTCCTCACCCTCTCTCACTGCCTCAGTCACTCATGCACTCTAACTCTATGCACTATGTGCACAGACATTCTACGCAAACATAACATTTATTTTTTTACATTCTTTTATTCCAAAACCCTTCTTCCTCCACTGATCAATGACGTGCTGTCATGGTGGCTGCTCGTGTGTGCTGTGGTTCCTCTCAGCATCTGTTGTTCCTTATCTCACTGGTGGGACGAGAGGGAGAAATATGCCCCAGTGATACAATTAACATTAGGATTTGCGAATGAAAAAAATCCCTCATAACCCTCTAGAAAAAGTGCTGGCACTGTTATTTTTTGACTGCTTGAATCCTTTTGAGCCTTAGTCAGTTTAGGAGGTTTGTGCTTGTTAGTAGAGTAGAGTGGAAGAGCTGTGGTGTGTCTCTCTGTCTGTTTGTGTCTGGTGTTAGGTCTGGTTGGTCCTAACCAGCATTCTTTCTGAAATGTCTTTCACTTATTGCCTACCAGTGTCCGCAGTATTCTTTAGATGTCACAATGATGACTTGGTCTTTTCTATCACTTTAGATGCTTTGTAGGCTCACATGACAAGGAGCAGCAAAGGTACCTGAGAACTGTTAAATGAGAGAAATCATGTAAGGTGGGGGCTCTGAACAGGATGTAAAGAATTAGCATGACTTTGATTGATATTCACCTACACTCTATTATTCACTGCCCCCACGTTTCAAGGCTACTGTCAAACTTTGACAATCACCAGCATTGTTTTAAGTAGTAAGTGGGCATGTGTGCAGGTTCCAGCACATTGAGACATGTCAGGAGATGTGTGTTGGAGAAAGGGAAGGTGGATGTGTCACATAGCTAGCATAGTGAAAGGATCTCAACCGTAATGCTCACATATACTCCCAGGTTATTGTCGGTAAAAGTAGACCTCCCACAGTAATTATGCTGTTGATTTATTGCACGATATAAGGACATGGCTGCAATCATTTTGTCTCACCTTGATAGTGACTGGTGTAAGTGTTTGGTTTCAGAAGCTCCTCATTAGAATACAATGCTCTTAAAATGTTAATAATATCATCTATCACATTAATTCATATATCGTCCCATAAAGGTAGATATCTTGATAGGTCTAGTTGCAAGTGTAACATCTGTATTTCCATATTTGGATGAATAGAGAGAATGGACAAGAATTTGATCTTCTGTGATGTTTATACATGACTATTTTCTACCATATTGATTTTATGCTCAACAAAAGCCTCTGTATCCTGGAGAATACATTTCCTAGGTGATATTTTCCAGAAGCATTTTCTCAACAACGAGACATGCTCTGGTGATTTTTTTGTCAACATAAGTACTCCACTTTAGAAAGCCTGTAATTTGGCCAGTTATTAATGTCCTTCTACTCATTGTTGATGGAACACCAGACTACAAGTCTTAAAAGTGTCAGACAACCCTGATGTTTTGAAGCATTGACAGAGGGGTGCTCAGTGAATCTTCAGACAAGCAACCAGTGGACAGCAAAGTGCAGTAATGGCTCTCCACACGGAGAAAAGTTAGTCACTAACAGAGGTTTTCTAAGAACACAGCAGGGTAAGATTTAGACAATGGTTGGACTTTTAGAAGTAGCCAGATGAAAGTGATCCAAAAAAAGTTGTCTCACTTACTCCCTCTGGCCCACTCATGTCCTCTTTTTATTTAGATTTTCAACTTGTAGCTTACATAAATATTCTGTAAACAAACTCACATGGACTAAACATGCTCACTTCAGATACAAGGATAGATGGGGTTAAAGGGAGCTCAGTGTCTAGATTTCTTCCCCAGTTTGGTATTTTCTGACCTCAGAATTCTCTTTATGCATCTGTGGCATACGTATGGATAGCACATGTGTGGCAGAGGCTACTTCTGGTCCTGCCAGCCTGTACGCCACAGACTGAGGATAACCGTGGATGTATGTATGAGGTTTAGGTCTCGATCTCAGAACTGCTACACCCCTAGTCTAAAGATTTGCAGGTTAGGTTATCTATCACAATTGTGTGTCAGTGTGAATGGTTGTCTCTCAGTCTCACGGCTTTATTCAAACATACATACAATTGAGTCAGAGAGAGCCACAGTATGTGTGGGATATTTTCCATAAATGCAAGATTATTTTAGTTTCAGGCCACTTTATGTATAGATATCAACAATATGATCTCTATACTCTATACTTTACTGAGCTGTTCTTTGCATTTTCAGCGCCAGAAGTTATTGATGTCCAGCATTCAATTCTTTGAAAGCTTGTGTGTCGCATATCAGTCTCAATGAATAGATAGATGAGTATATTTGACCCCTTTCTGTGGATCAGAGCTGTTCATCCTCCTCTTTTCACTATGTTAGGGTCTGCTGCTACCGGATAGTGACTCTTACCTCTGTCCTCCTGTTCTCTGCAGCAGGTGTGTCTGTGACAGAGTGATCTTCAGCAGATCTTCATCTGTCACCCAAAGTGCTCTCTACACTGCCTGCCAGTGACTGCACTGTGTGTTATGTAGCGTGTTTTTAGTCTTCCCTCAGCTGTGCCTAGTTTATCACATGTTACGATACAAGAGTTAAAACTAAATAAAAGTAACATGTTGTAATCACCATGTTCTTTGTCAGTACCAAGCTAGCTGGTAAGAAATACCAAGCTTGATTTAAGTGTTCACTTTTCTGGACATTCATTTTCCCTTTGGTTACAGCCTAATAGTTTCTTTATATCTTCTAAAGCTTTTCTTTAGGACTCTACACACGTCGACAAAATTGTTGGTACACTTCGGTCAATGAAAGAAAAACTCACAATGGTCACAGAAATAACTTTAATCTGACAAAAGTAATAATAAATAAAAAT
>JAUBNQ010000008.1:23334806-23352460 GCA_032353495.1 Ctenopoma kingsleyae | reverse complement strand
TTAAACAGGTCTTTCATGTTACATAATGCACTATCAATATTGTTTAAAACGCAAAAGTACATTTTATCCGATTACTCAAAAAATCGATGAAATAATCGACAGAATACTCGATTTGATAGTTGCAGCCCTAATGCAGATCTCTGACAGATCACAGGAAATATGAGTAATTTAGTGCTGCTAAAAATAATTATTTTGATAAGATATTTAAGATATTTAAGCGAACTTATTGTTTTTGGCAGTTGCTTAGTATATAATCCTGTAACCTGTGGAGCCACAGAAACCAGGGCCGTTTATAAAAGTGTAATTCTTATCACTACACAACGATAAAACCCATTAGAAGTTTCAAATATGTGGTGAATAAATTTTAATATGAGCATTGTGTCCAACACTCTATGCTATGCAGCATCATAATTAATGAGAAACAGTCACTGAGGTCATAGTGGATGGTGAAGTCGTACTGAGTGCATCAAAGTAGGTGGTTCTGTACCTGTTTTGGCCGCCCTGTTTAAAATGAATGAGGGAGCATTAGAACCACCTTTCTGACAGTTTCACATTAAAAACTGAGAGATTATAACTTTGTAAAAGTAGAATTTATGGCAGAGCTGCTGGATTGGATTAAATTAGATTGTACAGGTGTAGGTTGATCTGTGTATATTACTGGTGTCAGTCACCGGAGGAGGTTATATGAAATGTGGCAATATAAAATAAAGCAATCACAAAAATAAAATAATACAAATACTCAGCATCTTCAGCCACTTAGCTGTGGGGCATGGCCTCTTGCAGCGTGGGTTCTGCAGCAGCCCCAGCACCCCTACTTCCTACTTTGTTCCACACCCTTGGGAATGCCAATAATTCTGAGGTTCTATTTTCTGTCAGAGAAGCTGGTTTTTGGTGGTCAGAAAGGTGCACTGTTGCTCCAGTTTTTTTTTTTTTTTTGAAGGTTAGTTGACGTCAGTAAACTGAAACCCTGGTGCCATGGCCATCAGTGGTGGAGCTGATAGCAGACCGTGACCCGCGAAGTTCTGCAAGCAGTGTGGTCCTCAACTCAACAATTTCTTTTCTAGTGGTCGCTATTAAAAGATTTTTCCAGTGTAAGCTCTGTTGCCATGGAGACTTGGATTTATCTGAGTTGGCTAGCTCATCGTCAGAGTTGTTAGCATTAGCAGCAGTTTCATTTGAGGGCTCATAGTCTGTTTTTTGTCCTGGCATGATAAAAGGTAGAAAATACTTCAGAAAATGGTCATTTCAATCTCAAAGCCCTCAGTTTGACTGGCAGTTGGTAGGGCGGTTGTCTACCAACCACAGGATTGGTGGTCCACCTCCCGGTTCCCCCGATTCCTGGACAGATATCAAAGTGTCCCTGGATAAGACACTGAACCTCCAACCCTTGCCGCCTAAAATGCAGCTGCCTGGCCACATTATTATTATTATCCTGGAAGTCCACTTTAAGTAATTGCTTCAGTTTGAAAGCCAAAATTCTGACAGTGGGTTACTGGACATGACATTGATTTATAATGTCATGTTATATGACAGAGGTTTAACTTAGAATAGAATAGAATAAACCTTTATTATCCTACGAATGAGAAATTTAAATGTTACGGAGCTCTTATAACATAAGGAATATAGGAGAAGAACAAGTAAGTTAGTTATCTATATACACAAAATAACCCTATATACATAAGCAACCGAAAATTTACAAGATCTACAGAGATATGTACACAAGTGTGAGGAGGTGTGAATGAAAATATACAGTGTACAAGCAAGCTGTAAATGAATAACAGCAATTAAAACGGATGATATGTCAATCGAAAACCTGATAAATAAATTAACCATGTTAAACTGTGTTGTAAAGTCTGACAGATACTGGTAAGAATGACCTGAAGTAGCGTTCCTTCCTACACTGTGGGTGTAAAAGTCTACTGCTGAACGAGCTGCTCAGTGCTTGTACAGTCTCATGCAGGGGGTGGGAGGTGTTGTCCATGATGGATGTCAGCTTGGATAACATCCGCTCCTCTCCTACCCACTCGATGGACTTCAACAGACAGTCCAAGACAAAACTGGCCCTCTTGACCAGTTTGTTTAGTTTCCTCTTGTCCATACCTGCATTTCCACCACACCAGCAGACCACAGCATAAAAGATAGCAGATGCTACCACAGTGTAGTAGAATGTCTTATTCACCCCAAAGGATCTCAGCCATCTTAGAAGGTGAAGACAACTTAGACCCTTTTTGTAAAGTGCAAGTGGGACCAGTGGACCAGTCCAGTTTGTTACAGTCGGATGTTGACAGCTAATAGCTCCACATCCCGTGTACAGCGCTGTCCCGGTTTACACCATCTCTCGTTCACTTACAGAACAATCCCCCTACCTTTCCTTTTGCCGGTCTCCTTCTTATCCCCAGCTCTACAACCCCGTCTCCTCCACCGTAACTCCCTGGGGACCTCTGGTCTTTCTCTGTGGGGTATCGGCTGGTTGCTAAGCGGTAACAGCTGATCCCGGGTGTAAACATCGTTGCTTGATCTTGCAGCTCTAAGAGAAAACCAAGCGTGCTGCTACATGCTGTGATGGAGCACTGCATGGGAGAACATTTAAAGAGTAAAAAGCAGCGTCTTTTGATTTCAGAGTCATGTGATCAGGTTCACACTTCTAGTCAGCCTTGTTTCACAGTTCACCTTTGTCTTCCTCAACAGTGCTACCTGTGGTGTGGTGCAGAGAAAATACACACACACAGAGCACCCTTGGAGTGTTGCTGTTCTCCATTTGCACCTCTGCTCATCTTTCCTCTGCTGCTTTCAGATCTACACTACAAATGAACCCTCCTATGATTGTGTACACACTAACAGCAAGTGTGTGTGTATGTGTGAGCCTGTATGCTGACAGGTGAGCGTGTGTGTGTGCGCCACATGCACACATACTGCGATCCAGGGTGTAAAAGCTTGAGAGATAACAGGAGAGCGTTGCTGTCTTTGATGGATGTGTAGTGTCAGAGATTGTGTGATGTTGTGTTACTACAGCTTTATAAGATGAAGTGTCACAGCAGAAGCCTTGTCTAGCTATCACACACTGTGCTGCGGTCTGGGTGCTTTTCATTCACTGCAGTGATGAAGAAGGAGCTTTAATTGTATTTCATATTTGAATACACAACGCCCTTGGCCACACAATTAGCTATGTTTAAATGAAGCAGTACCACATGTATTAACAGGCATTTCTGTAGGATTCAGTTTAGCTGTTCCAATCACAGTTTAGTAAGCTGAACATTGTTACTGAACAACTAATCAGTGTTTCACTGCTCATCACATGCATGAATCAGAAGCATTCAATTCAATAACTTGATAAATCACAACATACTATGATGCCTGTAAATAGACAGACCTGCACACATACACTGAAGCTCTAAGCCACAGGACGAACACACATATCCTGTGTGTACAGCTGTTGGCTGTAGTCCTGGTGATTTGATTAGTTTTATTAAAATGCAGAGCTTAAGCTTTAATTCGACTGGCTGCAGAGGGAGTGTGAGAAACGTGGCTGTGTTTAGACAGACTTCACATGTTATATGTGAGTCATAGAGGTCAGCAGGTTCACACTAATATCTTGTTAGGATACTGTACTTCAAAATCATACAGGTCACATAATCGAGTATTATTATTTCTGTGATTTATTTAAACTAAATGCACTATTTACAGTAGGTCTAATATTTACAGCCTCATCTCATACTCACACAATCAGTTTAATAAACAAGGAAACAAAGGTTTTTTCATGTTGGTCTTTAAACATGACTGGACAAAAGGAGGTTAAAACAGATAATCAGTGGCCTATCCCTATATTGTCAATCTTATGTCATGCTAGAGGCATCTGTCACATATCTGTTAGTGTCCTTATGTTTGTACATCCCTTTCTGTTATGTTTTTATCTGTGCAATATCATTTTCATTTGTTCATGCCCCTAATGTGATTGTGTTGTTTCAGAGCCCTGGAGACCAACAAGTACAACCACATCACAGCCACATACTATCTACTAGCAGAGAGGATTCTGAGGGAGAAGCAAGAGAAGGACGTCCAGACCCGTTCATCCAGCCCCAGCAACATCAAGGCACAGTTCAGGTAAAGAACAGAGCATCCTGGCAGAAACTCACTCAATGCAGCAAGCGTGAAAACATTAGCATTAAAACTTACATTTGAACTAGAGTGGCCTGTTTTTGCAAGTAAGAAATACCAGTGTTCATCATCATAATGACTATCTGAGTCATAGTATGAGCAGAGAAGAGGCTAATTGACCTGACTCGCTCCACTGCGTCATGCTGCAGCTTCTCTTAAGACTGGCTTAGACCTCCAAAGGTTTCATTTCCATTTCTGGGTTCACTGAGCCTCCACATGCTGGGCTCAGGGTAGACAGCACAGAGGAAATATTTTCAACTATTAAAAACATGGATTTAAATCTTAGCTCTAGTGTATTATTCTATCTGACTGTTTTACATTCCTCCTATTCCCCTGGTGAATTAAGTGAGGAACCTTTTACTCCAATCAGTATAATGCTGAAAAACCAAGAAAATTAATGCTAGTTTATCCCTTTACTTGTCAGTGGATTTCCTTGTTGCCTCCATGCCAAAATAGTTGCTTTTAAAAGACTGAAGAGATGTGGATAGTGTACATACTGTAGTTCAGAGGAGAGGAACAAATAAGGAAGAAAGGAGTGAGGAGGGTTCAGCAGGAGGACACTGGCACAACTCCTTCCACATTCCTCATTCAGCTCAGGCATAGCAAACATCCAGGACCTGAGAAATCCTGATTTACACACGTAAACTCTGCTCCGTATACCCAGAGTTGTAGAAACCAAGAAAACATCGGAGAAACCAAACAACTACTTTCCAAACCAATGGCACAGGAGAATCAGCTCCTCAGGACTCTATGTCCAGTCTATGTGCATGTGAAAGACAAGGGTCACTCTCATGAAGACAGCACTGTCCACATTCTGGACAGGGAATACTGATGGTTTGAATGAGGAATAAAGGAGCAGTATTATAATGCAGTTCTGCATGTTTACATAAATACCAGCTGGAACAACAACCCAAGTAAAGTAAGTGTATTTACAGTTTCCTGGTTTTCTTGAAATGTGATCTGATCTTAACTAAGTCACAAATATAATCAACCACAACAGTGTTTCCCCTAGGTTCACTGTGTTGGGGGGTGAGTGCACCTAAAACGCACAAACAATTGTACATACAGCTGGAAGGTTCCTGACTGATTGACTGACTTTAAAAGTCACATTTTCCGGCGTGCGCTCTCTGTCAGCTGGTGAGTTCACGCAAGTGTCTTTGTGTGTGCGTACTGCGGCAGAACTCCGCTGCACGCGATACAGAGAGACAGAGATGAAACCGTCAATAAGACACAATAACATGAGGCTGTTTAGTTAGTTTAATAAAAGAACAACATACAGACCTGTTCTATAGGAAATGGAACCTGAAATAACTTCTGATGTGATCTGGCGCTGTACAGAAAATCTAATTAAATAAAATTTACTTCCCTCTTGTATAATGGTAGGGGAAACACTGCACAATATTTCTAAGCTGTCCTGATCTTTCATGTCTTTATTGAACACATCCATTAAACTACAAAGTAAGTGAAACAGTGTTGTAAGAACTGATTGAAACTTTGGCTTAGACCTCCACAACATCCAGGAGGAACCATTCAGAAAACCAGGAAATAGCAAATATTTCACTTACTTTTTCTTGCCACCATTTAGCCAGTGCTGCATGATGACTACACTGTGGTGTGCATGGCAAAATGGAGAAAGAAAGAGAAAAGTGACGGTTGGAGAGAAGAGAGGAACATCTGGGATCACATCAAGCTGACAGAAACAAAAACTCTGTACAGTGTGTTTATTTTAAAACTGAACCAGATTAATGTTACCACAGTAACACAACATCGGAACTTTAGCATCTCAGTAGAGAATGTCCAGTTCACAGTGATGTTAGCATTTAAAGTAAATGAGGTGTTTTAAATACTGCGGGTGGAGGGTAAAATAGAGATGAGAATGAAAACAGAAAAAATCAATAATAATAATTATGCAGCTGACTGACAGACAGCAACAGGTGGACAGATTATTGACTCAGAATCAGTTTTCTCTGTGTCTCTTTGCTTCCACAAACAACAACTGGAGTGAGTGAGTGTGTTGTGTGTCTGAATGGGACAGTGTCCTCAGACAGCTCCTCCTGCTTACAAACAGCCTTCAAGTGAGTGATTAATATAACATCTTTAACTAAGAAACTTCGATTAACACGTCTGGTCCACTACTGTGCTTTGCGTGTTTAGGTTTTTATAACTGGACCCATGAAGGACTCTTGTTCCAACCTTCATGTCTCCTTTTTGCCTCCTGTAAAAGCCACAAAGCCTCTAAGAAGACGAGTGAATGAAATTATAGTCTTCTAATTATCATAGATTTTTCTATAAAGAAAATCATTAGTTTAGTTTTTTTATTCTCTTTAACAGAACAAAATTTATTTAAAAAAATTAATCAATTGGCATAATCGTAACATTTTTTTTATATTGACAGTTTTGAGAAGCTGATGTCATAAAATTTGAAATATGTACAAGCAATCAGTGTAAATAAAAATGTGTTTAAACCTAAAGCACCATGAGTGATCCAACTCCTCGCGCTGCAAATAAGGGACCAGATATTCAAAATAATGCTCCAGGACAAACAATTGGTAAAAAAAACATGTCAATACATGTGAAACATGGAGAATTTGAGAGCCACACGTGTTTCTCTTAAGATTGATGTGTTTCATATCGCATAGAAACACAAGTCGTCACATTTTCCACTGCTGCCTACACACAGCAACCGTGGCCTGTACAAACACTGTGACAAAGCTGAGGTGATGTCTGTGTGGTGGTTACCTGTATCTGTATCAGTGAGTGCTGATGCCTCCATGACGTCTAAACTGTTTGTACGTCAGTGAAATCGTACCTCACCATGTTGACTTTGGCCCATGCTGCTATAAATGTGTCCCCTGTGCTGTGTCACAGATGTGTAGTGAAACTACACCTATTACTGTGTTTAAGGGAGACCTTTGCTAATTAGCTCACACTGACCCACATACATCTATATTTCACATCCTCAACATTGTGTTAATGTTGTGTCTGTACAGCAGCTCAGGCATTAATGTTACAGTTAGAGTCTTTTGAGTTGGTCTGTATTAAAACTTAAATTATGTGATGATGGGAAGTGAGCTGCCTGTGTCTCTATTCAGAAGTTGTGCTCTCTATGCAAACATGAGCTCCGCTTCATGGTGAGGTGGGATCTCTTGTGGGATTAATTGCTAAGCGTGGTGTCAGGGGACAGCTCAGCCTCGCTGTGTGTTTCACCTCTTTCCTGTCAACACACAGCTTCTAGGAAAGACTTCACCATTCTGTAGAGTCGTTTGCTGTCGTTGATTCATTCAGCTCTCATTTGTTTCTAATGTGCATTTGTGTCCCTGCAACAGCTTTGAAAGTTATCATAATGTCAAAGTGATGTGATCAGGCTCATCACAGAGATGTGCTGATGAAAAGAAGTGAAATTAGGGGAGTAAATGGAATATTCTTCTCTTTGTTAGTGTGACACTAAATCACTGATGATGCGTTGATTTTTGTCAGTTGCTGGAACATCTGTGCACAAGAACAACACAAAGACGTCATGATACTGTAAATCCAGATGGAATGTGGTGGAATAATTCAGAGGAAAGCAGCTGGAGTTCAGTCGGTGAACCGACATTAGTATAATGATATTCAGCTTATACAGCGGCCGACGTTCATCTGACTAATCTGCTTCACAAACCCTGGTTCTCTCAGGTCTGGACAGTGTGGCCTTTGTGCAGCAGCTCTATTACACCCCGACAAACACTGAATAAAACACAGTGTGCAAATAAATGACCTGCAGTCACTGTCATGTGTTGGCTGGATGCAGTGGCAGCATGATTTCACTGAGGAGGTTGATGAATTCATTATATTTGTGAAAACTGATGGTATAATATTTCACATTCATCTGTGCCATGTACTGCAAAAACATGATAAGCAGTGCTACTTGAATTGATCACAAGGCTCAAAAGTGAAACTCCATTCATTTGAATCTTTTCTGTGTCTTCAGACAGTCCTGGCCCACCAGAGTGGACATGCATCAGGACATAGAGGACAGCTTGGCAGCGTCCTCTATCTCCCACGCCGGAGGCCCCCAGTCTCCAGCACGCAGCGCAGAGAACCTGCTCAACGGACACCGCTCCAAAGGGGTGATGGAGCTGGGCCGACGAGAGGAGACGGTGGTGGATTCCCCAGGACTGGCACAGGTACAGACAAACTATCCCTCCACTGAAGGAATGTCTGGAGTTAAGTTTCACTGTTTTTGTTTGTTTTTAAGAAGGACTACATGACTCAAACTTTGCTCTCTGATCACGTAACGTCACACTCTAATATATTTGTCTGTTCTTTTTCTAAATCTTATTCCAGGGAGCCTGTGCTGCTCCCTCAGGCCCTGCTTCTGCCTCTGGTGCTGGGACCATGAGGGCATCTGCACCCTCCACCTCAGCAGCAGCAAAGCAGCGAACCTGTCTGTTCAGGTCTGGTCAAGTTAGATTTTCATTTAGTTGTTGAGTTTTACAGTTTTCTATTATCACTAATGGTTGTTTGGAGCATTGATTATTGATTTATATGTCAGGTATTCAAAGAATGAATGAATCCACACTCTGTGAGGATTCTGTCCTTTTATAATAAAACTAAGTAATGTCTCTCTCAGGGTGGAGGAGGATGAGGAAGAGGAGGAGGAGCAGGACCCGTCTCCCCTCACAACCCAGGTGGTCCTGCGCCGCAAGCCCCCCTCCATCACCAATCGCCTCACCTCCAGGAAGAGCGCCCCGGTGCTTAACCAGATCTTTGAGGAGGAGGGGGAGTCTGACGACGACTTCGACATGGATGAGGGTCTGCCGCCCAAACTTAGTCGTCTCAAGATGAACATGGCCGGTAATGGCACCAATCTGAGCTCCGGGGCCAGCTCCACCTCGTCCCCGGGATCCTCGCAGAAGCGCTACCACCGCCGCAAGAGCCAGGGGAGGGGGTCATCATGTTCCAGCTCGGAGACGAGCGACGACGACTCGGAGAGCCACCGGCGACGCCTGGACAAAGACTCTGGCTTCGGTTACGGCTGGAACAGAAGGGACAGCAGCGAAGGGCCGCCCGGCAGCGAGGGGGGGAACGGAGGAGGCAGCAGCTCAGGCCAGGGGAAGCCTCCTGGAGAGGGTGGGGGCACCTCGGGTCCAGACCGGGGGAGTCCTCCTGGAGGAGGTGACAATGAAAGTGGAGGGGGTGGTGGTGGTGGTGGGGGAGGAGGGGGTAATAAAGGACAAGACAGCCCCTCCAGTTGTTGTAACAACAGTAGCACTGCGAACCCCTCCCTCAGCTCTCAGTCCCGGTCGTCCCGCACCGTGAGCCGCAGCACCGAGCTGGTGGAGAGCCTGAAGCTCATGAGTCTGTGCCTCAGCTCCCAGCTGCAGCACCACCGTGCAGGGCGGGGGGCGCGAGGGGTAGGAGGAGGAGGTGGCAAGTTCATCATTGACCCCCGCAGCCTCTCAGGAGGGAGCGTGAAAATCCAGGAGAAATCCACCTGGAGGATGTGCATCGGCTCTACAAGGAGCCTGGACACCATCACCCTCCCCACCACCACCGCTCTGCCTCGCACCCACCACCACCGCAGAACGGCGCTGGACGACCCCCGCGGCCTGCAAGTGGCAGCGGGCAGCAGGGAACTGAGCGCTCTGAAAAACGGCGTGCTTCAACTACCTCTGTGTGAGAAGACCATCTCCGTCAACATCCAGAGGGGCGGGGGCTCCAGGGATGGCCTGCTGTGTACCGCAGCTCCAGCCAGCTGCTGCCAGGTCATCTAAAGCACCCCCCCCCCCCCACACACACACACACACACCACCACACCTCCACACTCACACACACACAGCTGAAACCTTCTCCACCTTTTCTCATCCGTTCCTCCCCTCATCATGAGCTGAACACTCTGCACTGGCTTCACTTCTCCTGTGCTCTGCTCGTCTGTCGTGCTTTTAACTTTTCTTTTCCTTCTTTTTATACCCCCCACCTGCTCTTCAACCTGACATTTTACCATTTTAAAATGCTGAGGGTTTGCTTTGACGGTAGCTAGATTTGGTTGGGAAGCTCAACACTGACCCACATACAGCCACTGAGACGTCTAAGAATCGAAATATTTTAAGATGTTGAAATCTTAACGTAATGACAAGAACTTTGTAGTTTTACCCCAAAGAAATGTTTGACGTTGACTTTTTTCTTATGAAATTACAACTTATTCTCATATTTTGACTTTTTTAATGAAACTCTGACTTTATTCTTGAAATAATGACATTTTTATAAAGTTACAGCTTTCCAACTTACTTGTAATATTTTCTCCTAAAATTCAAACCTTATTTTTAAACAGACGTTTCTCTTTCTCTCCGTTGTGTGAGAAGTGAGGTTTTTTGTCCCTCTTCCTGACAAGCTTGATATTCAGTTGTACCGTAGTTTAAAAACCAAGCACTTAGACAGAAACAACAGTGCTGTGCTGTTGTCCATGTCATCACACCTCACACACACTCCCCCCTTCACCTCTGACCTCTGCTTTCACTGATCAGAGAATAGCTGTATCTATGAGTACTTCTGTCGATGACGCAAGAGGAAAGGTTTTCATTCGACTGACCTCGGACTCCAGTCTCCATATTGCACTCAGACAATCTGTTTTGTTCTTGTTGTTTTATTGGAATCATTTTTTCGCTAGATGAATTCAGCTGCTTCACATTACTTGCAACAAACTGTCACAACCCTTTAAATCTGTACGTGTGTTTGTGTGTTTAAATTGGAAAGCAGAGAAAGGTGATTGTATTGATAATGTAGCAACAAGCTCATCACCAACAGGTTTGGAAATGTTACTGCTGACCATATATTTAAATATGTATTATTTTTCATTCGTCACATTGTTTTGCTGTAGTTGCAGACAGAACTCTGTGGAAACACACACACACACACACGCAACCAGTAACCAAGTAGTTTGCTCTGATTTGACCTCTGCTGGCGTCTTTTAGTCGCACCTGCCCTCACACATCACCCAGAGCTTACTGCACATGTGGGTGCAGCGTGTGTATATGTTGAAAAGTAAAGTTTATTTTTTAAACTTGTATATGTTGTCGAGCGATCTGCTGTTTTAAAATGTAGACCAAGCCCCGCATGGAGGCTCACTGGTTAGAACTAGTGTGTGTGTGCGCACACGCGTGTGCGTTCACCTGTGCAGGAGGAGCAGGAGCTGGCCAGATATGAACAAATGTAAGAGAAGACGGGGAAATGGGGAAATAGTTAAAGGGCATTGGCAATAAGCTAAACTGTGTGTTGCAGCTATCTGTACAGGAACATTTGTCATTAGTTAAATTTTTTTAATTCCAACTTGTGCAGCCTTACGATGGCCACAGAAAAAAGGAAAGCTTCGTTTAAAATATTTTTTTTCTCTTTGGGTTTTGTTTTGAGTTTTCTTGAAAACCAAATGTACATAAAGGTGTAAATATGGTGCTCTTTCTCTTTATCTAGAACAGCAAAGTCAACCTTTTGGTGCATAGCTGTACAGTAATCTAGCCTTATGATAATTAGTAACACTGTATGAGTGTCTCAGCTAAGAATAAAAATGACACAATTCTATTCATACTGTCAGGTCTCTTTGACTGTTGTCTTACTCAGCTGTATCCAGGTGAATGATGTGCATGTGTTTCAATGTTTGACATTCAGTGACACTGAGAATAGAAAGAATCCACAGATTCCAGAAATATTACTGGACCAAAAGCAGCAGAAGAAAAAGAAAAAAAGATGCATTGGAACTGACAGGAATATTCAGTGTATTATTCTGTAGTTGCTACCTGTTGTCAGACGTTACATATAGCCATGGTAATATCCAAAAATAAAATGTGGAATACTGTCTTATACACGTGGTCTCCTGGGTCTTTATTGAAAGACTTTGCTCAAACTGTGTGAGAATAATAATAACTAGAATAATTCAGCATGATTCAACTGAAGAAAATGTCGGTTAGCCGCGCTAGCATCTCAGTGTAACACAACAGACAAACTAGAATCTGAACAATATGCTCAGCAGGGTGAATTATTAAATCTAGTGCCATCACCAAGTCAGTATGTTCAGTTCACTATTTGCTCCATGACTAAATACCTGACATTCTCATCAGCTTCAGCTGTGCTAGTGGCTAAATGTTAGCATGCTAACCCTATGGTAAATATTACGGTTTCAGACATAATGTCACCTTATAAAGTTGTAATGATGAACTAGCATAACATACTATGGCCTATCTACACACATAGAAAACAGAGCAACATTAGCATTAAAGATGTGTTTGTGTCCACTTGATGACACCCTCTATTTCAGTTCTATTTTGGTCCCCACTAAATCGTGAGAAATATATCTGGCTCTTCATAGATGCTAAATGCATCATTACCACCAGCTAGAGATGGGAGCCATGAGACAGAAGGAAAACGGTGACAAAAACCAAAACAATGAGCTGAAAGATGCTAAACTGTACATGGTTCAGACACTACAAGTGATGTCTTAGACACAGAAGTGCAATCTGGTGGAAATAGAAAATGTTGACTACTGCAGCTTTAAACCACTGACTTCATCTTATACCAGAGTGATTAAGATACAGTTGGCCAAGTGGTTGGAGACTAGAGGCTGTAGTCCAGGTCACTGAAGGTGTTGAAAAGCCGTCAGTGGTGATTAACATGCTACACGACACCGGGGAGGGTTACTCTGTACGATAGCTACGGCCACACCACTTAAGTAACCCAGAAGCCAACATGACGCACTCCAGCTTTATTGAGTGTTGATCTTTCTACGAAAACACCTCTCAATCTCCTCACAGTGGTAGGAGAAACTGAGTAATGCAGGGCATCAGTAGTAAAAGCCGTATAAGAGTACAGATGTACAGCAGGTACACAATTCATAGCCTTATTTATAGGTTTATTTAAGCCAAGGACGAGTGTGTATACAGCATATAAAAACATATTCAGACTGGTGTTACAGTTCAAGGCACCAGGGGTGATACAAAGATGCATGGCTTCAAATTTCAAGTCATATTTGTCTACACTGGAAGTAAGCTGATATTATTACCAGCTAATATTAGTCATATTTCATGTTGCATGCTAAAATCATTGTGAACTCTTATTATGGAAGCAAAGAAAGGCCAAAATAATCTTATCTTACAAGCAACTGTCTAATTGTGACCATTTTATAACAATCAACACTTAAATAACAATATATTTATGGCATTAGATGTTTTATTTTAAAGATCTATGTGAATTTGTGCAGCTTGAATTCCCAGATGGCTGCTGGCGGCAGTCTTGCTATGTCTAATTCGGTTTATGTTCACAGATTCAAGTCATCCAGAACACAGAAAAAATGGTTTTTAAAACACAATTTTTAAGTTCAGTCCAAATGGAAATTTTAAAACAAAGAACCACTTCTCAGTTTATTAGATCATCAGAACTGTTGAACTGGACTGACTTAGTTTTAGTAGATGTACCTAATAAACTGACAACTGAGAAGAAAAGCAGATAGACAATTCTGGAAATTAAATAATTCTGTTACGTTGAATTTAATGATTAACATTAAGTATTTAATGGTGATTTATGGCCCTTCATTGCTTCCATACTTGGAGCAGCTTTAATGATGAAACAGTCAGCATCAGTTATTTTATGGTCATTTAAAGCAGCAGGTTATTAGTGGTGAAGTGTACTTAATGTGTACACACCACCATCCTGTATTCATCATAACACTTTACAATTTACACAATCCCGAAGCACAGTACTGAGTGACTTTAGTGCCTGAAGAACAGAAGAAAATTACTTGGATATAAAGTCAGTATTTGCTACAGTATGTGATGTTATAATACAGCATTCTTCTGTGATTTGAACATCTGGCTGTTACCTGTTTTATTCAATTAATCCCATGTGTATAAAAACCGCTCTACAGTACCCTCATAATACAGCTGGTACACAGCCTCTTCCGCTCTTAGAATAGTAAACCACAGTTTGTCCCATTTTCCCATTACGCTTCAGTGATGCTTTGAACATGTTATGGAAAGCTAGGACACGTGCATGAAGATGAGCCACACAAACCCCAAATACATATACTTCTATTGGATTGTATGAGATTGCACAGGGGGACAGTGAGTGTATATATGTATAGATTTGCCATCGTACATGCATGTGAAAGTGTGTCAGCTCTGAAGTGTAAACAACAGTGTGATGGATGTATGAATGGATGAAGTTGTGTAAAGTGGCAGGCGGAGGTCCATCAGTATTTGCAGGCCCTCCTCTCCTCCTCACGAGACCATCTTACTGAGCTCCGAGGCTTCAAGCATTTTCTGAAACACAGACGACAAACAGAAACACAATCAAGATAATTCATTCCACCACAAGATGTGCAGTTAGTGTGTACAGTATGTAAACGTGTATATTTGCGTATGTGGTCTGGTTTTGAAGGGAGGCAGAAACCCACCTTCCCACCAGTCTTTAGGCTGCAGCTGATCAGTACTACTTACACGAAGTGCTGGGCTGTTTGAGTCTTGCATCAGCTTAAAGGATTTCCGAGGTTTATTACAATTTGAGTCTTAATTGTGTTGACCATCATAAGTGTCATTAAAGGGCGATTTTGATGATTTTCAACTTGCTTCCTGTGATGGTGTTGAACTTCCAACCACTTTCCCTACATGAAAACAACTAGTGAAAAGTCCAGATGACATCATCTCAATTGAAAATCTCCCCCAAATGACATCATCTGGAGACGTTAAAAGCACTAAAAGATTTGCTTCAAACTACAGGACAGAAGATAAAAAGGTAAGTTGTACACCTGAAAACACTGGCTGTGTGGCTGTGCTACAAGAAACCACCTTTACTGCTTCCATGAAAACATGAAAGATAAACTATTCACATTTAAAGTCAAATTGCTTTAAAAACCTTTGGAACCTTAAGAGTAGATCTGGCTTTGAACTAAATATTAGCATCCACAGTGCTAAGATTTTAAGAGACCTCGTTATTGAAAATTTATTAAATTGGATACCGGACTTTCTGACAGACAGGCCTCAATTTGTGCGCGGTGGACAGAACAAATCGAACACCATCTCACTCAGTACTGGCTCTCCACAGGGGGGTGTCCTGAGCCCCCTACTCTACACCCTAATAACCCTGACTGTTATGCAAAGTTCAGTAACAATTACATCTTAAAGTACGCGGACGACACAACGGTGGTGGGTCTCATCAAGGACAATAACGACAGGGAATACATGGAGGAGGTGAATCTTTCTGCGGACTGGTGCAGCAACGACAACCTCACTCTGAATGTAAAAAAAACCAAAGAACTGGTTTTTGACTTCAGAAAGAAACGTACCGTGTAACGTGCCCATACACACCCCAATCTACATCAGGAACACTGCTGTGGAGAGTGCAGAATATACAATTTCTTGGAGTGCATGTGACTAACAACCTGACCTGGACCCTGCACACCTCCTCAATTGTCAAAAAAGCACACCAGCGTCTGCACTTCCTACGGAGCTTAAAAAAGGCTCATCTCAACCTATCTGTCCTCACCATTTTCTACAGGGGCATCACAGAGAGCGTGCTAACAAGCAGCATCTCTCTGTGGCATGAGAGCAGCAGTGTCTCAGACAGAAAGACACTGCGGAGAGTGGTGAGAGCTGCCGAAAAGATCACTGGGGTCTCACTGCCATCTGTGGAGGACCTGACCCAACAACGTTGCCTCTCAATGGCAGTTAGGATCACGAAGGACATAAGCCATCCATGCCGCAGTCTATTCTCCCTCCTGCCTTCAGGCAGACGATACCGGAGCCTGCAGTGTAGGACAGTCAGGCTCCGGAAAGGTTTTTACTCTACTACCATCAGACTGTTAAATACAAGACTCTCCACATAAATACAAGACAAATGGATACCTCAGCCCACAGGTATCTCTGTGTATGTGTGCATATTTCTGTATGTATGCATAAGTGTATATGTGTATAAGCTTTCACTCTACAAGGTGCAATTTATTTCCACACAGTGCAATATCTTCTACCTTTTTATAAATAGTGCAATATTCTATATTTTCTTCTACAGTGCAATATTCTAATTTAACCTGTTTTTAATTATTGTGATTTTGTTTTGAGCCCTGTGCTCGTAATTTCGTTCAGCAATGCATCTGCACTGACAATAAAGTGATCTGAAGTCTGAAGTCTATTGCAACTTGCCTTCTAGCCAAACATGAATTGATTTAGCTAGTTCCAGCTAAGTTTATCCACCGTTATGCTCACAAATTGAACCTGGTGCTTTGCACCTGAGTGTAGAACTTTTTAAAACAGTTGAAGGACTAGGGACAGTCCACAAAACACACCCACTTAATTCAATTATTATTCATTAAATTAATTTAAATTCATTTCAGTTTATTTATATAGCGCCAAATCACAACAGAGTCATCTCGAGGCACTTTACAGTGTAAGGTTTAAGACCTTACACAGAATATAAGTATATTCAGGATAATATAGAAAACCCAACAATCCCACTTGAGCAGCACTAGGAGACAGTGGAGAGGAAAAACTCCCTTTAACGGAAGAAACCTCCAGCAGAACCAGGCTCAGGGTGGGCGGCCATCTGCCTCGACTGGTTATGGTGAGTGGAAAGAGAACAGAAAAGAACAGCTAACAAAAGAACAACAACAATAACTAGCTGCAGACAAACACTGAGCAGGTTACTGGATGATGTTGTGAACCGATGTTTACTCCCTAATAATGATAGCCATCGATCACTGGAAATGATCAATGGCTTCAAAAGTATCAGGTTTTTTCATTATGGCATATGAGGACATTTGAAATGAAACAGATGCACTCTCTGCAAGTGCTGCAAAACAAAGTAATGGACATTGGATTTGTTGTTTAGTTTCTATGAACAATCTGAGCAGAAATGTGCCGAGTTTACAATATCACTTAATGTCATATCACCACAAGGTTCTTTGACTTTGTGAGACTAAAGGCTGATATAGTTCACTGAAAAGCTCACACATGATGAGGAATGAATGTAAATCCTCTGGACAGCTTCTCAGTTTTTTAGCCCAGAAGGATCTGATCCAGACTGTTCCTGAGACAAAGAAGTTACTTCAGCTGCTGCTCACTAAACCGGCTACAAGTAATCAATAAAATCTCTGTAAGATTGAGGTGAATGGAGAAAACTATGAGACCACCCTTTTTTAATGACACATTTTTTTTATATACATTAAGATTCATTAAACATGTACAGTATATCTCACCTATATGTGAGAGTAAAGAATGATTATATGAAACATAAGCATTAATGTGCAAACAGCAAAATTAATGGTGAGTTTAAGCTACTCTACTGAATTCATATTCATTAAATCAGACTCTGGAAGAGCCATAAACCTCAGGACACGTCCCTGTTTCCTTGTGTCCCTGTGTTGTGTTGTTTCATAATAAAAAGGTACAGGCCTAAAGGCTCAGGCTGACGTAGAACAGAAAAATCCATAATATACCTATACTCATAAAGATTTGTTTTCCATTATTTACGGCCTCTGCTAATCT
>JAUBNQ010000008.1:23253209-23265269 GCA_032353495.1 Ctenopoma kingsleyae | reverse complement strand
TTCCTAATTAATTTCTATAATTATTGTAACACTCATTAATGTTTGACATCATCATAAACATGTGAATCCCCAGTGTTATTTGTCATATGCATAGTATAGCAGTATAAAAAGGTATAAGATAGATAAAATAGATAAATAATGAGTAACAGCCCTATTTAAAATATAATAAAAATTATAACTGTGTAGACATAGAAATATATACTGTTTATCACTGTATGTCAATATATCACATTATCTGCAAAACAGCACAAAAATAACATGCATGGACAGAAGTATTTGTTGTTATTAAATTTTAATTATTTAATTTTCATTGTTAATCAATTTGAAAGCCATGTTTCAGCAATAGAAGCATAACTATTGCTGAAACATGGCTTTCAAATTGATTCTACATATCTGAGACTGGAAAATTACTATTCTTTCCATTATTGCCTGATGTCGCTAATTTGCAGCGTACCTAAATTTATACCTATTGTTGGTGCTATATTCAAATGAACTATCTCTACTTAATATACCATCTGTTTGACTGCAAAAACACAAATAATAAATATTTAAATATGATTGGAAATATATTCAAGCAGTAAGGGGTTAAGTAAGTTTTTGAAAAAAATTTTCTTCTAAGAGTAGTTTTAGTGCACCATACTTTTACTTGAGCAGAGTTGTGAAGAAGAAATGCTACCCTTCTCCGCTACATTAGACAACACTCGACTTACCTTTTTTTTTTACCATTGATTCTACCAGAGAGATGCCGTCCAGAATTGTGACATTCACGAACTAACCGAATCTAGAGAACAAATTAAAACCATGTAGGACTGTATTCAAATCACAACAAGCTAAATATAAGCAGAGTTTTGTAACGTAACACCTTGTTTTTATCTCATTTACTGTTTCTCCTTTGTTTCCTTTTTAGCAACAAGAGGATGTAAAGCGACTGCTGGCAGTCTTTTCAAAACACAAGAAACTTCTGTTTTAATAGGAAATACAAAATAAAAGAGATCACCTAACTTATACATATATGTTACTGTAGGTGTTTGTTAGATTTGGAAATTTGTGTTGTGTTGTTATTTTGTAAAGATGTTATTTATCTTTACTCATTGATATTCTATTATTTGGAAATACTAGAATTTTCACATCATTTTATGTTTTTGTCTGTCTGATTACATCATTAAAAAAAAAAAATCATACATTACGATCAAACAGTTAATCATTACTTCAGTAATCTTTTCACCAAGTACTTTTTTACTCTTACTTGAGTAATTTTTTGGATGACTACTTTTTACTTCTACTAATTCTACTTCTACTAATATTATTTTGAGGTAACGCTACTCTTACTTGAGTACAATTTTTGGCTACTCTACCCACCTCTGCATAGGAGTTAGAAAGCTAACAACATTAGGGATAATTCAATACTGTAAATGCAAGCTCAGCACATTTAGTTAACTGTAGATCCTCTGACATACCTGCATGCCTCTGCTAATTCGAAGCATTCATTGTATGTGTATTCACAGACACATAAATCTCCTCCACATACTTGAACATTGGGTACAGCATGTCAAGTAAGTCAACAGTAAGCTCTAAGTGAACATCACCAACAGTGTTTTGAAGAAAGTCACTGCTGTGATCTATAGTTAGCCTGTAAGCAAACAGACAGTTATTTATTCAGGAGCTTTTGAGTAACACGTGTATGCAATCAGACTTGTGTTTATCTCCACCTGATTATTGTCGCTCTTGTTCTTTACAAAGTCCTTACCAAAAAAGATCTATCTCTATAAATTCTTATTTGATGTACTGGTGGATTTAATGATTTTGGGGTCCAAGGCAAACCCAGACATAGGTCCTGCCCTATGCTTTATTCTCCCCCATAGTCTATCTGAGAATGTTGTTCATTTTTATTAAGACATATATCGGAATTTGGTATTATAAGTTGCCTTTAAGAGCAGGAAATATAAACTGAAAAATACAGCATTACATTTAAATCCAAAAAATATTGAAGGAATGCATCAATTTATTTGGACCAGAGGCATTGCTTTATTTATTGGCTCCCTCTAAAATCTAGAATAAAATTTTAAATCCTTATCACATAAAAAGCACTTAATGATCAAGCTCCATCATATATTACAGACCTCCCAAAACGTTATTATCCCAGCATAGCACTACAGTGCTGGTCTACTTGTGGTTCCTAGTGTTTCCAAATGTAGAACAGGAGCAAGAGCCTTCAGCTGTCAAGCTCCTCTCCTATTGAACCAGCTCTCTATTCAAGTTTAGTGGGCAGACACCATCTCTACGTTTAGGACTAGGCTTAAAACATTCCTTTTTTATACAGATTATGACTCTCTGATAGAGTTTAAGTTTGCATTGCTGCATGCAGCTATGGACTGTGTTAAGTGACAACAGTTTTCCAAAATTCCCCTCAGTCCATGTGGCTGTACTCATGACTGAAGCACACCTGTTTTCTCATGCAATGCTGCCTGAGGGTTTGAAGATCACACACATTCAACTGTCTTTGGCCTTTATGCACTATTTCCCTGGAGTCCCTGAATCTTTTTACAACATTATGTAGTTTAGATGATAAAGACCTAAATTCCCAATTTTTTGTTCACCAAAGCTTCTTTGAGGTCAACCAAAGTCCCTAGTCTCTTCAAACTCCTCGTGCACCAGCGTTTTTCCATCTCAAACTACCGACCGAAGCCCTATTGACCTGCCAGTGCCTTTCAGACTTGCGCTAATGAAGTTTTATGTTGCCATCTGGTACTCATAAACACACGCTGACACCACTGCGTGTGTGCTGGTACAGGGAGCACTGGGATGGCATTGCTGACTGTCATTTATTTCTTGGTCAGCATATGAACATCATCCCATATGGTGACAAATCTGAGTTCCATTAGCAATGATTTTTTTTATAATTGCTGGCTGGCAAAATAAAACTAGATCGAAACAGGCATAAAACACAAAATGCCTTGGAAAAGGAGACAAATCATGATCACTTTGGCAGTTCAGCCTACTTTCCCCACCAGAGATGTGATATTCTATATCACAAGAAAGCAGCCTACAAAGCTTGTCTAGCACATCTAGGGTACCAACCTTGCCTGCACCCTAGCTTTTATTGCACCTTATTCTAAGTTCTATTACTGGAGGTGGTGCACCCACAGGGTGCCAGCCCCAGGGGTCTAACTCGCAGGTCTGGCTCCAAGAGGTGGCCCCGGGATCCCTAATTCAGTTCTGTTGACACAAACCCAAAATGTCTGATTCATCAAGTTCCTGTGAACCACTTTTAGTCTGGTCCCTCCTCTGGGACCAATTTGCCTTGGGAGACCCTACAAGGAGATGCCAATGACAACACAGCTCCCAGGATCACAGAGCCACACACACCCCTTCACCACTTTAAGATGATTATGATCCTAGGGGTTATTTTTCTAGTTTCAGAGGAAAAAGAGGAGAACTTAGTCTACCCAACTTTGATGTAATTTAAGGGTGTTTTCACACCTAATGATGCATTTGCACAGGTTAGTGAAATAGCTGTCCATCAAATCCTGATGTAGAATAAATGCTTATACAAATTGACCATCAGTAGGCTAGTTCATCTCTGAGGAAGTAGAACTACTGTCATATTAGCATCATCTGACATTAATCTGTGGAGATACTGACACAAAACACATGTGGACAAGCTCACAAGTTTACAAGGTTTATATCTCAGTCTCTTGTTGACCCATCTGGACACCTTACAAATGTCATTCCAGGACATTTCCAAGTCCTATTTAATTACACAAAGGCCAAATTCATTATTCTGTATTCTGCAGCCCAGTGGCAGCGTCAGTGACCTGACTCATGGATGATGCTGTTTCTGTTGTTGGTGATGATGTTGATGATAGTGACAGTGCTATTTCTCATAAGAATTACACTTACTGTACCACCACCCTCGCGCTGAATCACACTATATGACCGACAACAATGAAATATGCACAAACAGAGGCTAATATACTTGGATAGAAAGAGAAAGACAGAGATAAAAAGAGCCAGGCTGAGAGGGGAGGATGACTCATTGGTAGGTAAGTAGGTAAAGGAGATGACAAGTGGACAGCTGGTGGCTGGGTTCTGGTGTCTGTCATATTAATGACAATGGAGACTGAGAGATACAGCAAAATTCCACATGGAGTATTGTTGGAGAGGTATTTGCAATGATAAGCATCACCAACATAAACTTACAAACACTGGTAATACTGATAGCAAGTAGTGAGTTCTTGTTAATGACTGGGTGAGTTTAGCTTTGGAGACACAGTTCAACTGATGCAATCATCTGTGTTTCACTGTCAACTTTAGGACACTGCTACACTGTACTGCCAGGGAATACTGTGCTTCCACAGAAAATAATAATTTACGATTGATTTATTTCTAATACAGCTGGAGCAAAGAGTGACAGCTTATCTACTATGGATAATACTAACGGTTGCTACTTTAACAAGTAACTTAAGTTAATGTCAACTCTCTGACTGACATGGTCTCAAATTTAAGAAACACAGTTTTTCTTTGTAAATGTGCTGCATAAACCATCCACTGTTTCAAGAAAGCAGCTGTAGTGAGATATTAATGGATATCTTAGTCTAGTTAGTTCACATTAGCCCTTGTTTAATAGTCAGTTTGCCAATTTGTTATTTTGTTTCTGCAAATAAGTGTAGTTTATCACTAAATCGGAAAGCCATGTTGACAATATAAGATATGAATTTTAAATGGACCTAATACAGCGAATTTAAGGCAGTTTACAGTAATAGTTTGGAGTCTGGACAAACCAGTGAGGAAAAGTCATGACAACTGAATTTATCATCTTCATAATGAAAAAGAAAATTGATCATTAGCAGATTTGTTTTGTGTTTCTTCTACCTACTGTCTAAATAGCGACATCATAGTCTTTTCAAATCTATTAAAATGTGCAGTTTTTAGTAAAATTGTAACATTTGTATTTAATAATCTGGCCCTGAATTATCCCAGGGGATATTGCACAAAAAAGAACTACGATATCCAGTATAATTGAAAAAGCAGGGCTTGACCCAGTCTCATCAGTGCAACCTGGCTTAATCCACTGCATGCTTGCCACGTCAGAAGAAGATGGTGCAGCTAAGTCAAGCTGGAAAGGGAAAAGTCCTGCTTTATACAGAGACATATGAAGTGGTGCAACATATATTTGAAAAGGGAAATATGTCTGGTATAATGAAACAAAGAGAAAACACCTGGCAGACAATGGCAGACTGACTGAATGCAGAAATAATTAATAACCAGTGCTCTACAGAAACCGTCATAATTAGGGCTTACAGCTGAAGGAGTTACTTGTCATTTTCACTAATTAACCGTTGTCCTCAGGAAATTATCTATCTATATATCCAACCCTGTCTCCTAAAAAATATGTTCATATACAACTAAATGCCATTCCCCATTACGTTTTTCTACAGAATGTATTTGCGACCCGATTATGTTTTTGTAGAACGTAATTATCACGTTGTACTGAAACATATTTTTGTGAATGAATGAATGATGTACTATGTTTATTAATGCAAAGTGATTTGCAAGGAGGTGGTTAGGGAGGATGGAAGGTGTTCACTGTGCAGGGTTGACATGCCAGAGACCCGAGACACCAAAGTCCTCACTGAGGTTGGGTTTAGGCAAGAAAAGTACTGAGGTTAGGGTTAGAAAAAAGATCATGTTTTGGTGTCATTTTTAATGCAGACGTTGTGTTTGTGAAGAAACTATATGAAATGACAATTTTATTGAATAACCAGCCCACAGTCTTTTCTCTGACTAACCCACTACTGTGATACCCGATCCCAACCATAAAACATTTTAACATCGCTACACTCACATCTGGATGTTGAAATGTAATGTCAGATATTTTAGCCAACAGAAAACTGGATGCAGATCGGATATTTTGGCGGACAAAAATACGTTACCTCTGAACATATGATCATTATGTTAACAGAAAATGTAATCAGGTCACAATTATGTTCTCTACAAAAACGTAATCTGGAATGCAGTTTAGTTGTATATGAATGTAATTTTTAGGAGACAGGGCTGATATATCCAGCCAAAAAAACATTAATGTACAGATAAGGTGTCTGTTGACAAATTGTATTGTCTAATTTAGCAGTTAAAAAGGTTCATTTATCAGGCACAGCTGGGTGGTCCACCAGCCCAGACTTCACTCCAGCAGAGGAATGTGGGGGCGTGGCTCCACACTGTCCAATGTTTGGACCATGCAGCCTTCAGAAATATCAAATGCCATTGCCTCAGAATCTGTACCTCTCAGCAGTATTGTCTTTGCATATGTACAAAGTCCACAGTGGGGAGGAGCAGATGTCCCCCAATGATTTTCCTGTAGATGAGCCTCGGACAAGATCGGACCAAAAGAACAGGCAAGAGCTGGCTTGGAGCAGGTGAACTATAGGACAGACGAAACCAGCACCATAAAACAAGCATTCCAATAGACAGTGAGTCCCTGAGAGATCAGGGCACCGGGCAGACGAGCCAAGGGTAGAAGACAGGGATCCTCAAGAGCCTTGGGCCCATTGGGGTGCATCAAAGCTCAGACAAATGACCTGAGCGCATTAACCATAGGGTGCATGAGTGCAGCTACTATGGGATGCAATGAAGCTCGGGCAGGCAGCCAGAGTGCAGGACCCTTGGGGTGCTTTGAGGTGTTGAAGCACCAGGAAACGTGTCTCCAGGAATGGTGGAGCTAGGACTAAAGTAGCAGCAGAGGTTGAAGTAGCTGCAGAAACTGAAGCTGGTGCTTCAGCAGAGGCTGGAACTGAGGCTGGAGCTGCAGCAGGGACTGGATCTTCAGGCAGGGGTTGGCACAAGTGCCACATTTGGTTTTATTCCCTGGGCTAGAAGATTCTGAGAGAGTCCCAGAGTCCATGGGAGGAGAAAGAAAGTGATCCTTAGTCTTGGCCTTTAAGTGAATCCAAATCTCTTGAACCTCAGCTGGACTCCTGGAGAGTTCAGTGTCTGCATAGTCTGATGCTGAAGTACATGGCCAGTCTGGGGTTCATGAGCATGGCGGGGCAGGGAGGTAGAGAGATATTAATACTTGAAAGGCTGAAAAGACTATCAGAACAAAAACCAAGAAAGCATGAGAGAGTGGCAAGACCACCACCAGATCACAAAATGAAGAAACAACATAAAGTCACTCCTGGAGTGGAGGCAAAAGCTGAACCAGCACAGGATAATTAGTCACGGATAAATAAACAGAACGCACACAGTAACTTGGCATAAGAAATCAAGGAGGACAGGGAGTTGGCAGGAAGACCAGGATGAGGAAATGAGGAATATACAGGACTATTTATCAAGACACAGACCAAAAACTTAAGAGTACAACAAAACATTGACTTACGCGAAAACTCAAGGCAGGAAACTGGTTACGAACAAGGACCAAAAGAACAGGAGAGCGGGTTCAGGACAGGTTCACCAGGGCTGACGAGAGTTTAAGAGAATCCAATAGGTAAGTACGCTGGAGGACACTACATGTGGGTTTGCTAGGTGAACATGAACAGCAGAGTATCTCAGGAGAGCAGTTGAACACGATAAAACACAACAGGAGAATATGGCAGGAAAGCACGACCGGACAACAAGGGTCACGACAAAAGCAAACCTGACAAAGTATGACTGGAACAGAGAGGAATATAAAGGGTGGGCCTAGATTGCCTGAGCGGCAGCAGCTGGGAGCAATCAGGGAGAATGAGAGTGAAGATGTGAATGAGTGTTGGCATGACCAGGTTTGGGTGAACGCAGGAGAAAACAAGGAGAAAACAGAAAGAGAACATGAGGGAAAACATAAACATGATTTTTTGTGAATTGCTTGGGGAACTGCAAGACATTTTGCAATGATTTTTGATATCAACATTTGGTAATGTCACCATCAGGTCAAAATGTGATTTTTGGTATTTGGTTTCACCAAATATCAGTATTTAGTATTCTATACATGACACCTGCTATACATCAGTCATCACTGTAACATTGTCATTGCAGGCACTGTATGGTAGCGTAATGTAGCATGGCTTTGCTGAACACACTGAAGGCTATTTAGTTGATCCATACATTTCATGTGCAAATGAAACTGATAATCAAAGAAGACTTTTAGCAGCTTTTCAAAATGACTTACTTATTTACTGGTTCAGTGTTACAATTTGAATCCATAAGTACAAATACTCATTAGCACCACCCACTTTGTTCTGCACACACATGCACAAAACCCTGCTGTGGTTGTAAACATCCATCTTTATACATGAGATGGCATCATGAGGTGCAGGCTGTGTCCACCTGCTTTTAGAGGTGACCACTGAAAACAGCACTCACACACGTACTGGTTTATACCACAACTGTTTGTCTGCTTTGAACAGCTGTATGATGTCACATCATTTTCTGCTCTTAAATTCAGATAAAACTGAGATACTGATCATTGGCCTGCCCGAATGTTCAGTCAGTTAACCTTAATTCTTGTGATTTCTCAGAGCTTGATAGCCAAAAATCTCAGTCATGTTTGATCCTTGCTCTCTTTTGAACAGCACATTAAAGATAGTACTAAAACTGCTTTCTTTCACCTACTAACATAGCTGAAATTCTCTGTCATTGGAAAATGCAGAGATCTTAATTCATGCCTTTGTGTCATCTAGACTTGATTATTACTAGACTTATTCTCTCTCCCTCTCTCGCGCATTCTATCCAGGTGGCTGTGTGGTCCAGGTCCTATTGTCTGGCTGCATGAGTAAGCATGAGTAATGAGTAAGCAGTTCTCCCTGATCATGTTCTATCTGTTGCTGTTATTGTCTGATCTCCTTTTTTCTCTCTTCTTTCCACTCACCCCAACCAGTCGAGGCAGATGGCCACCCACCATTCTGCTGGAGGTTTCTTCTGTTAAAGGGAGTTTTTCCTCTCCACTGTCGACCAGTGCTTGCTCAGGGGAGACTGTTGAGTTTCTTTCTGTTTAACTATATGCTTTTGAACTTAAAGGCCTTGATGTGATTCTGTTGTGATTTGGTGCTATATAAATAAAACTGAACTGAACTGCTGCTATAGGTGCACTGTGTCATGATTCCTGCCTAATCCTGTTTATCTCCCCTCATTGTGCCTCAGACCAGGAGTTGGTCGTAGAGAGCTGCAGTTCCTGCTTGTTTTACCAGCTATCTCTGCCCTTACAGCTTCTGATTGACTGAACACACCTGATCCAGGCACAGCCGGCTCGACCCATTTTGGCGCTCTAGGCGAGATTACGACTTGGTGCCCCGTAATCAACCTCAACTGCTTATACCTGTGGCTGTTACTTTTGATGGTCACTTCACTACTCATGCTGCCACATCTAATATGATTCTCCCATGTTTTTCTTGGTACTCCTTATATGCCCATCAGCAATCTTGCACCTCAAGATTTTTTGATAATTGATAATTATTTTATTATTTTATTTTATATGTTTTTATTCTTATTAGATTCTCTACTGTTTAGTTCTGTGTGTGTGTAACACTGCTCTAAGTGCCTCACAAATAAAGTTTTTTGAATTGAATTGAAATGTAGAGAAGATTTACCTGTTACAGGTAAAACATGTAGCTGTAGCAGACAGAGACTTGATGTATTCAACTTGACATAATCTAGTTGTATCTAGTTGTGATCAGTGTTTCCAGATCTTATGATAGACATAGAAACTTTGAATAACTGTTCACCATCAGGTCTGTTCATCTCCCGTATTTGTATGTATCTGCATGATGAGCTCATATTTCACATTTGATAAATCTGCAGAATGTCTTTGAGTTTGGATCCAGTCTTTCACTGCCTCTTTCTCTCTTTCTCTCACTCTTTAATATGTTTGTCCATATTTTCTCCACTTATTCCCAGACATTGTCACTCTGTCGCTCTGTCAGGTGTCAGGTCTGCATGTGTGTGTGTACGGGTGGGGGAGGGAGGGGGCACATGCTGTGGGCACAGTAACCGAGGAAACGGGGATGTGGACGGATCCTGGCTGTAAAAGGACGTACTATCGCGTTTCACTTTATTGTGGAGAGAATCATGAGGACTCATACAGGTAGAAAGTGCCAAATAAATAACTACACTTTAGAAAACGGGCTCAAAAACCCGCGACTGATGATATTTGCAAGGAACTTTTTTTTGAGGGCTGGAAACTGCGCCCCTTGCAGCAAGTGGCGCCCTATCAAGATCCAGGTAATCAACATTTACTTGGTCACTTCCCTTCTGCAGCTGCTGCCATTCAGTATTTCACCAGTTGCCAGATTCCTAAAAGAAACCCGTAGCTGTGCATTCCTGTGTTCTCTGGATCCTGTTCATTTCTGGACTGTGTATCTGTTGATCTGGGGCTTATGTTCATGGCCTGCTTGTTATTTGTTTCAGGCCTGTGTCCCCCGACTCTGTTCAGGCTTGGTCGTGTAAGTTATTTATTCCTATTTTCTGATCCATGTCTATTAGTTTAATTTTGGGCTGAGTTTTGTGTCTTCTCTTGTTTGGCTCTCTGATGTTTGTTCTGTTTGTAACTCATGCTATGTAGCCTGCACCTCAGATATTGTTTGTTCGTTGGTGGAGTTAGTTATTTCTCTTTTTTAGTTCATTACTTTCTGAGTGATTACTTCTTCTTGTTGAGGATATTGATATGGTCTTCATTTATTCTGTTGTGCATCTGTGTCATTCATTTTGCAAAACCCTCACATGCTGTTTCTAACAGTCCATGACACATGATAGTTTAACCCTTTTGAATATACATTTCATATCATGTGTGATGTGACAACACATTATTGCCATGTTGTAGGCTTGTTGGTGACACTGAAGTAAACAATGACAAGGTAAGAATAGCTGTGAGTGGAAACACAGTAACACCTAATCTCACAATGAAAGTAATTGAGCTTCTTTGTTTACTGCCTGTAGCCATGTAGGATATGTGACAATCAGAAAGCATGGAGGCGAATACCTCCCTCCCCTCCCCCTCAAGCTTCTACATTTTATCTCCCCTCATCTCTAATTAGTATGCCAGTGGCCTCAACTTTCTCAACACCCCCTCCCCACTGTAGCTTTTAGAAGTGTTTGTGCTGTGTGTCCTGTATGACTCAGCCACTCAGTGGAGACTTCCTGAAGAACCTCATATGTGTTCATATCTGCGTCTTAATGAAAAGCATTCATGACTATTTAATTCTGCCTGTTATTCCTAATGTCCACACGGATATATATCTGTGAAGATTCTCAGTCATCCAGGTCATGGGTATCTCAAAAAAGGTTTTTTTCAGTTTAGTTTTTAGTTCCTTGACGACGTTTCGCCTCCCATTCCAGAGGACTTTCTCAAGTCTGACTGACTGGTAGGAGTAGCAGGTTTATAAACCCTGTGAGATCCTCAAGTTGTTGGTAATTGATGGTCACCTGTGGGTTGTTGTTCCTCCTGGCTTTCATGTATGGCACTGAGACCACCTGAGCCAGGGTGTGAACGACTGTGAAACTGCCTGGGTACAGTTGAAAGAACTGCATTGTAAGTGGGTGACAGATTATGTCTAAGGCCACCTCCTCTGTTTAACGAGGGTTGTTCAATCTTGCAGTAAACTGCTTCTCTCATGTCTCGTTTGAACCAGTCAGCTTCCCGGTCCAGGATTTGGACTTCATTGTCCTCAAAGGAGTGGCCTTTGTCTTTCAGATGTAGGTGAACTGCTGATTCCTGTCCTGATGAGCTGGCTCTTCTGTGTTGTGCCATGCGTTTATGGAGCTGCTGGAGCGGCCAAATTATTTATTTTTATTGTTATCACTTGAGGGTCCTGAGGGTCCCTGGCAGTGGCAGATGTGGTGGCATATAGTTCTGGGAGGGGGGTTGGGGTCAGAGGGGTGACAAACTGAAGTTAGAAACCTCTGTTTTTCAAAGGAGACAGAACAATCCAACATGAGACACACATAAATACTAAAACTAAATGGTGTCAAAGTGAAGTGTAAAGGTTTTGATTAAGTTAATAAAATATTAGTATACATGTTGTAGGTCTTGCTCCAGAAATCTGAACAGTTTATGGACATCATTCATCATTTTATTGTTCAGTTATACACATA
>JAUBNQ010000008.1:23222845-23233848 GCA_032353495.1 Ctenopoma kingsleyae | reverse complement strand
CCGTTCAGCAAATCCAATGCTGCTTCTTTCTTTTATTCCAACACGCGCGCGTGCACACACACACACACACACACACACACACACACAGTGTCCCTCTGGAGCTTGGCACACATCCTACTCACTTAACTAGAGGGATAAAGCACACTGTCGGCCGCGCTGCACGACTCTCACAGAACGCCATAGCAACCTTTTTTTTTTTATTTTGTCTTGCAAATAATCCTGAGCTCTCTCTCTCCCTCCTCAAAGTTCTTATTCCTCCTCTAAATACACAACAAACTTGTTCCTAAAGACGGTGAGATAAAGGCCTTGTCTGAGAATGTTTTAATAAGTTTGAAGCCGTGTGCTGGATTCTGTCTGATAATCCTGTCTCTACCTGCTTTGGTGCCATGAGTCGATGTTTTCACTTTGCATTTGTTCCCTCTGAAGAACTTAACAAATGACATAATTGTATAACTGCATCAATATAATTTTAGCTCCACAACTGGCACATCCAGCTCCTCGTGGGATTAATCACTTAATCGCTGTCTGACTTCATTTTTCTTCCATCATTTTCACATTAGGATTAATATAACAAGAGCTCTCTTCTTCACCTGGCTCCATCATCTCAGCTATATTTCAGCCTTATTACAGATCTTATCATTTAATGTGGCCTGGAAAAGACTCCAGACACGGTGTGGCCTAAAGGTAGTCACCTCTCATTTAAATGATTCTGCACAAAGGATTAGAAAAGTGACTCATTTTGGTACTTTTATAATTGAGCCGCTGAGTTCATGTGGATGCTAGTTAGATAAAGCAACAATGTAGGAGCTGGTAATTTGGTGCTGGTGACAGCTCAATTTGGTGCTTGTACACAGAGAGAGAAATGGGATGCTCAGCAGCATCACCTGCACAGGAGGACAGATGATGGTGCCGCCTTGCAGAGAGAGGTTTCGCACTGTCAGTCAGAGCGAGAGATTACATTTCTCAAGCCTTCTACGTGTGTGTGTGTGTGTGTGTGTGTGCGTGTGTGTGTGTGAGCAAAGACTGCCTGTCTCACTCTGTCTTCCTCATATTCATCTTACCTCCTCCATCTGTCTTTCTTCTTCCATCCTCCCTGTCTTCCTTTCCTTCTCTTGCTCTCTCTTCCTGTATGTCTGTCTGTCTGTTGATGCCAGCTGGTTCAGTGCTGCTGCAGTGTGCCACGCCTGCCAAACATCCAGTCAAAAAGGCAAACCGGGCTAGAGTCACTGCTTTCCCCTCTCTTTTTTTCCTCCTCTCTGCAGCTGCAACACAATAGCTTCCCCATCATGAAATTATCAGTAAGTCCTCGGCGTTGCCTCGCCATTAAGTGACACGCCACTATGTTACAGTATATTGTGTGTCTGACTCGCAGGGACAGGTGGCACAGAACTTCAAGCACTGAGATACTAGGTTGTGTTTAAAAAACACAGTCACTAACCAATGGCAATTACAGTTTTCATCAAATGTAAAAGAATCTAGTTTCACTGGTGCATTAACACATATTTGGAGCTCTAATGAGTAGTTCCAAGAAAAGGACAGTGTGTGTGGGACTGAGTCAAAAAAACACTACAGCGTGTGTTCATGGTAATGAAGGAACATGTCAGCCAGTGTAACTCCTGGATGTGGTTTTAATAGAGTTTTATGGCAGGAAGATACACAGCATCACGGATACTCACAGAGTAGTAGGAGATGATCCGGATGTATGTCCCACAGTACATCTGCCTATAGTTCTCAGTGAGAACTAGAGGTAGAGAACTTTTCACGTGTGTTCATCAGTGCATCTGTAGCTTCTAAGCCTCGGAGGCTGTGATAGCAGCCCATGCAGCGCGACAGACACAGACCAGTGGTTTCTTCTAATGAGCAGACTGTTGTTGGTCTGCCGTAAGGGACCCCGCTTCAGGGCTGGCACACCCTGCATGATTTTATGAGCTAATTAAGCACTAAAAGTTGCTTTCTTAGACAAGAAAGTCAAGATTTATATGGAGCTTAAAGAAAACTACTGGGAAAGAGAAAAAATAATACGTGATAGAAGCTGTGAAAGGGTTCAGACTGGTTCTGATGGACCTGGAGATACTGTCATCTTCACTTTGGTAAGTGCGTATGTGTGGATCGATCCCATGCAGATTTGCAGACATTCAGTCTGGAGACACAGCTCTTAGGTCTAATTTAGTTTAGGCACATTTCAGCTAAGGCTTCCTACAAGAACAGTTTTTTTTATGATATAGTGCACAACTAAAGTGAATATTAAATGTAGCAGATGAAGAGAAAAGGCTGACAAATGCCATAAAAGTCAATATATTTTGCTAAAGTCCAGTGCCACAGGATGTCCACTTTTTAAAAAATATTTATTTAAAAAATCAGATAACATAATAAGATCAACTTATTACATAATAATAATATATTACTATATGTTATAATATTATTGCTGTCAACTAAATTTAGTATAAAAAATAGATTTCCCTGTTAAATGTAGCACTACGTTAGGTCAAGTCTACATTGTCTTTAACCTCAGTAGAGTGAGGCTGTATATTTCTGTCTGAACCCCGCCCGTGCCCGAGGGTGTAGTTGCTGAACCCCACCCGAACCAGACAAGAAAACCAGATGTCAGTCTCCTCCAATCTTTACACACATTGTATTTGACTGCTCCGTTCGTCTTTTTATTTGTTTGATGTAGTCATTTTTGGAGCTGTAGTCTAAAGTCTGTCCTGCCTCAGCAAACCTCTCCTGAACCTGAACATAATTTGTACTTTTTTGCACAAACCAGACCTGAACCCACAGGTTCAGTTCAGGTGCCCACAATCTAAGATTCTAATAGTGATTTAAAATGACAAAATTAAAAGGTCATATTACATCGTTCCTATTGGAAGTCAGATTTTGCATTTCCCAGGTTGCACAATCACAGTCTGAAAAATGTCACCCAGTCTCTAAACTGGCTGAATGTTCTGCTCACATTCTGTAGCTGTGACTTTACAGTGACCGCTACTTTAACTCTGCAGCTCCTTTCAAACGTCTGTCAGTGGAGGTCTTTTTTCTCCCTCTCCGCTCTGAGAATCCAGAGAGATGTTGGATTGGCAGGCTGGGCTGCTGTCTGCATCATCTCTGTCACCTGTCCTGCTCGGCAGCCAGCTGCTCCTCCTGTGATAAGACTAGAGTTTATTCTGGGGCTGAAAATACTGGACTCAATCTGGCCGTCCGCCCATTGCTCAGCCTCTCTGTCGCCTCACAAACTGCAGCTTGTATTCCTTCTTGTCAGTCAGTCAGTTGGTCAGGGCTGAAGCTTGATTGTAAATCTATTCTGTGTTTTTTTTATTCAGTGGCTGTGAAATAGTTTTACAACAATGTTTCCGTGACCAGAGCCACTGATGAATCTGTGTATGATAGAAGACACGTCATAATAAATACTTAAAACAGGAGAACATCTGCTGAAACCATGAAAAGAACCTCAGCTGAAAGACTGGCATCATATAGGTCATATATTGATTTTCTATATATATGAAACAGAATGGGACTTAATGAATGACTGACTGAACTCAGCATCCCTGTCGTGCTCCTCATTTCTCAGTGTCAGCCACTTTCATCTTCTCATTTTCCTTCGCCCTCCTTACAAAATGAATGATGTTAAATCAATGATGCCAAAGTCAGGCGCCATCTGAATGACTGATCTAAATAAAAGGGGCTGGGCTCCATTAAGAAACAAAAAGCTTGCTTTTAGTTAGCGACAGGCAGACTCTATTTCACTCCCAGCCTCTTTCTCTTCCAGCCTCTCTGTAGAGAGCAGAGTAAGCACAGCTGTCTGAAAGCAGCATGAAGAATGGACAGCTCCAACAGGAGCGGGGGTGGGGGTGGGCACCACAGACCCTAGAGAGAGCAGTGTTAACTGGGTGTGGCATGGCTGCACAGAGAGAAGCTGCGGCCAAGCTGCAGCGCTGCCACTGAGCATCTGGCTGAAGGCCATGAAGTCGAAACCCTGTCGAAAGATACATGTTTCTCTTTTAATTTGAATTTATTTAAGGAGAGATGACAGAAAAGGAGGCCTTCTACAGAAAAGATAATAAAGTTACATTACCACTGCTGAGTTCTAGGGTAAAACTATTCTACTAAGAATAAGAATCGCTATTCAAAATCTGACTAAAATTAAAGATCACAAATATTAGCTTACGTGTTATTACTTTATATCATTATTATTATTATCAATGTTTCACTGTGTACTATGTTGTAAAACCATTTAAGGCTGTTTTACTGCTTAACAGTTTTTTTGTTCTTTTTTTAAAACAGAATCATATTTTTATGACCTGGGAATATATTTTGTACAGATGTTTTACTAAGTACTGTACTTGAGTGAAGGTAGTTAGTTGCTCTTCACCACAACAAGTTGGTATATTGGTCAAATCTGGGAACATGTGGAGATTGATATATTGTTAGTTTTTGTAGGACAAAAATGGAGGAAAAGCTTAAGAATTTGAAACTTAAAATGAAATAACTGAATGTTGTCTTGTATTTTGTCACAATACAAAAGTTCCTTAATTATGATACTAAACCTGCTTTTAAAATTTAAATGATCATTATTATCAAAGCCAACCATTTCTTCTTATTAAGATAAAGTGAGTCAGTATTTAGATTTTGCATCTCGACAGTACAGAGAAACGCAGCACTCACCTACAGCACATACAGTATGAAGGTTCAAAGTCTGACCCAGAAGAAAGTCGGGCTTAATTCTAGGAAACACTGATAAACACACACTCTTAACTGTAAAAGAAAGAAAAGCTTTTTGGAGTGATTATATAAGATAATCATCATCCTCACCTTGAGAATACATTGTTCTTCAGTTCCTCTGTGGAATGAATTCAGCCGGTGTATATGCCTATATTGTCATGTTTCTCGGAGAGTTATCATTCCAAAGGTGTCTGCTAAGCAAAATACTGTGATGAATGGAATACAGATGAAACCCTGTCAGGCCTGTCAGAGAGAGGCACGAGCCCTGCCAGATGCTAAGCGGATTTTCCCCCAGACGTGATTCAATCAGGGACCATCACAGACAGACATACACACAGCAGGGTTTCATACAACACAGTCAGGGAGGCTGGATAAGATGAGGATGGAATAGGTTAGGACAATATGGATGGTGTCAGGGACAAAAAAAAGTTTTTCCTGAAGATAACACATAGTGGATGACGCAGTCCCTCCAAGAAATTCGGAAGCAGTTCGAAACAAAACTGCTTTGTTCATTCATAAAAACACTTTTAAACACACCTTTTAAGCACATCTGTCATTCCAAACAGAATCTTTACTTGGTGACTCTCGACCGAAGGCAGCTGGGATAGGTTCCAGCATCCTCACGATTTTTAAGAGGACAAGCAGTCAGGACAATAGATGGAGGATTGCGTCCTCACATCTTTCCAACACTGGACACGACGAGGTTGTAATCATTCCTATCTAGGCACTTTAACAGCCGTTCACACTTTGACTCATTTGAGCCTAACAACACATATGAGCGGGGACAACGATTCACATGTGACTTTAACTACTCTCAAAGTGCCAGCGACTCCACAGGTTGTAAATCCTGGTGACTCTCCAGCGTGACCTGCAACTGACGAAGACCTTCAGGTGAGAGGTGAAACGTCTTCAGCACATTCAGTTGCCATTCAATGGCACCTTTGTGATAACCATAATCCAGATGACTGAGAATCTCCACAGATACATCCAACACTCTGTGTGTGTTTGAGGAAAACAGGCATCTTTATCTCACTTACCACCACAGCAGTGCTAAGTGAACATGCCCACCTATCACTGCTGTGTCGACTGCGTGAGCGTCAATGACTGCACAGAGATAAGAGAAGAGATCCACCAGACTCACAGGTTCACTATGTTAAGGCTACTGAGAGATTTGTAGACCAGGAGGCAAATCTTCAGATCAATTTTGACATTTAGAGCAGGGTAAGGGAAACACAGGAGCTCTGGAGTAATGTTGTTGGATATGTTAGCATGGATGAGCTGTGAGAAACGCCGGCAGGGGGCTTTATCAGAGTTCTTTCTGCAAGTGATGGAAGCAAGTAGAAAAACCCTGAAATGAACATACTGACATATTATAATGTGAAAGCTTTTATGTAAATACACCCAAAGCAGGTTTCAGCAGATTTAAAGTGAGCAGCTGAAAACGTGGACCTTTTCAGACTCAATTTGTGTTCACATTTTCTAAAACTCTGACGCACTTCTTCAAATAAGTCACTTTAACTCTCACTCTACTCTGTAATCATCAGGCTAGTTTTGATTGTTACTTAAATCTTTGTGCCCCCCCTCCACTCACTCTAAAAAGGAAAAACCAAAACCTTTGGTTCTGAAAGTGTGAGCAACTTGGTATTTTTTTTATTTTCCCCACACTCTGCACTTTTTTCCTTCTTCTTCGCTGAAGTGTTTCTATCCATTATGCACAGTGACATTCTTTGTCTGAAGGACACTGGCGTTCAGCCAAGAGCTTCCGCTGGGCCAGCCCAGCCGTTTAATTGAAACCGTAAAAGAACTTTCTTTTGGCACAAAAGCCCTTATGTGGGCTTTGTCGCAATTAGATTGACTAGAAAGGCCAGCGAACCTGATAAAAAGGGATTAGGAGGAACGTATTGCTGGGATATTATGTTGAGTGTGACATGGCAGCTTGTGGAGGAATTAGTAAAGGCCTGACCCGTCCTGAATTTGGTCAGGCAGAAGGACAAACCAATGACTAATGGAGCTGTCAAAGGCTACACTTGAAACCCAATTTGACAACAAAAGCAGTGAAACGTTGTGAACATTGGTTCAACTCAGCAACACAAGTGCAGTACAGTACAGTAAACGACCTCACACACCTAGTCCAACACAGAACTTCATTATGTGAAGTGGCCCACGGCGAGCACAGTTTACCCAGCAAAGGCAGACAGCAGGCAAAAAGTGTGCCTGTACAAACTAGGAGTAGCTGACATGTTGCAGGTTTTCAGCTCTGAACCTGTTGGTTTGCTTCAATGCTGCATGACTGTCACTATGCACAGCACATTTTGTTGTCAGCAAAACAAGCTCTGACAAAGTGACTGTACACCACCTGTTCTGTCCAAACAATAGACAACAGCAATTAGTTCATCATGACTTACAACCAGTTCATATGTCGTTTGTGCCTGCAGGTTATTACGACCAACAGGAGCAAATTGCAAAATATGTTTATCCCACTGTATCAGATAATAACACATACTGACGCTTTGTTAGTCATTGCTCCATCCTTTAACATCAGGAGGGAGTAATGGTTCACAAAAAACAGGACTCATCATATCACTTTCCAATACTTATTGCACAATGTTAACCACATGTTTATTATTGTAACCGTGGTGACAAAAGTAACCCAAACCAGGACTGTTTTGCCCACCCTGAGCCTGGTTCTGTTGGAGGTTTCTTCTGTTAAAGGCAGTTTTTCCTCTCCACTGTCTCCTAGTGCTGCTCAAGTGGAACTGTTGGGTTTTCTATATACTTCTGTATATATATTTTGCAAGGTCCTAAACCTTGCTATGTAAAGTGCCTTGAGATGACATTTGTTATGATTTGGCACTATATAAATAAAGATGAATTGAACTGAACAACACTGAACAAGTTGTTTTTAGAAAAGAATAGAAAACTTCATGTCATAGTAAGCACAGCATACAATGAAATTTGGGAGCACTGCTCCGCTTAGTAAAACATACACACACTCATACCTCAAAAATATAAATTTAGAATAAATACTAATAGTTACATTCACACTTGTACAAAAAAATAAAATAATAATAATAATAATAGATATTATTTTTATTTCATATGGGAATTTAAAATGCTTATGGCTGTGGGGATGATCATGCGTCAGCCACGAGATGTTTTCAACACATTTTCCCTAAGTAACAAGTTGAAATCAGCCTGGATTATCACATCTGTTTGATTATTGTTGACTTAGCAGTGACTATTGCAGGATATTATTTTAGCTCATTACCATCCAGCAAATTAACAGATTAAGATGTTAAGAGTCCTGCAGTTCTGTTGTTGAGTGGTTGGAGTGACATGGCTTCTGGATGTCATCATCTGTACTGTAAGAACAGTCGAGAAAAGACACTGTTAATTCTATGCAATCAATCACTGCTTTCCAACTCATATAATTAGATTGTAAGACTGTATAAGTCATCGGAAGTAATTTCTGATTCTAAATGTTGCTTTTCTCATTCAATTCAATTCAATTCAACTTTATTTATATAGCGCCAAATCACAACATAAGTCATCTCAAGGCACTTTACAGTGGAAGGTTTATGACCTTACACATTATATAAATATATAAAGAATATTGTAGAAAACCCCACCGTCCCACTTGAGTAGCACTAGGCAACAGTGGAGAGGAAAAACTCCCTTTGGATGGAAACATGGATTCAATCAAACTCTTGGAACTATTGAAAACAACATGAGTCACATGACCTGTCCCTCACTATTGCAACTCTTCAGTCTGTAGGTCCCTGTCCTCAGTGTAATCAAACTAAAATGATAATGTAGCTCTGGCCTGCTGCCAGGGATGCTACTTCACGAGCTATAATTAGTCATATGTAATAAATAACCTACAGTATATGGTTGTTAAAGTTGTCTTGTTGCTTCTTTTTAAGATCACACTATATCAGTTAATGCAGTTTTAAATACTTGGTTTTATTTCATTTCATGATACTTTATGCTTTTATCTCACTAAGGCAGCAAATATTGTAATTTGCACTTCTCTTTATTAATTTGACTTTTAACAGTAGTTACTGCCTGGAAACATTCAGCAGATTAATCTGGGAGGTGCACGTAAAGCAACTGCACTTGGCTGTCTCCCCTGATCTATGTTATTCAGGTTGAATTTACCTATACTAACTATAGTCTGACTTCAATGACATCAGAGGCTTTTCTGTTAGGATTGATGAGGTGAACTGATAATTCACAACAAATTTGAAGCTTCATACTAAATGATTTTCCAAACTTACTAAAGAAACAGTTTCTTAAGGACCACATCTATCACAGCTATTAAAGACATGCATTCTTAATTATCAAACAAAGAAAACATTACACAGTCCACCTCAGTGAAAGATCAGGCATTCACATGACGTCCAGTCAGCTTCTTTGTTCAGACAGCACACCAAGCAGATACTTTGAGTAATTCAGTAAATAATAATTGCATATTTAAATTCCACACTTTTATGTTAAGTATGTTTATGTTGTGTTGGCTTCCCTTCATTCTTAGAATGACTCAAAAGGAATAGTGTTCATAATAACTTCCAGAACAGATTGACTTTATGGACTTTCTTTAGTAAATCTTGCTCATTTAACATCTTCTAACGACACACTGCTTGAGGATCATTTCACTGTAAACCTACGTCACCGTGATGTGATGATGCTTTGAGTTTTCATAGACAGCGAGCTGCTGAGCTGAGGTGGATTAAGGCTCGCTGCTGTGAAACCAAAGTTATTCTCAGCACCATCACGGCCCTGTCCTCAATACCAAGGCACTATTTAAAGAGAAAACCAAGTAGAGCAGTGTAACATCTGGGGGCTGCCTTGTGTTTCACGGTACAGTCACACACACTGAGTTTTTTTGGGAGACGTTTCCTAAAGGTAATCACTAAGTGTGTTTTTGATCATGTAAGCACTTTACAGTGGGTTTATTCAGTATTGCCGTTCGTAAACCGTCATTTACAAATGCTGTATTTACTTGACAGCTAATTTTCCATCGTTAAATGAATGTTCTTGCTTCTGTGTCATTTGCTGCAGGTTAAGTGCTGTTTTGCGAGACCAACATGGCATCAGCTCATCTCCCTGTGGGAGACGTGAGTGGGAGACGAAAGGAGCTGAATGCAAACTGCCCCCCAGTGGAGACAGAGCATGGTGCACTCATGCTGTCCTAGTTTAGCCTCCTCCAGTCAGTGTTTCTCATTGTTAAGCACCTTCACTACCACTGCGGTTAATTGTACAGTAGTAGCTGAGGAGCAGAGTGTACTGCAGAGGAAAGGTGAGTGCTCTCAGTCCACTACTTTTAATGCTAATAAGGCAGATTGACGGTCTCTATCTATATGGTGGCAAGACTTTATTTCCTTCTGTGGCTCCACTGTGTCTGCTGCCATCTGAGAACAATAACATAACTGTAACACTAGCTGGTGTCTTGTCAGAGGCTTGTTTTTGTAACTGAGTCACCGAAGATGAACTCCTGACTGCAGCCCTCACACTGCCTCTGTACTGTAGTGGTACTGTGTGTGTGTGTGTGTGTGTGTGTGCGTGTCAGGGTGGGGAGGGTCAGCTGGTGTTGTGAATCAGGCCGCTGAGGTGACAGACACGGCTTCTTCACAACACCAGGGTTCCTCCCCACCGCTTCCTGCTGGGATACGTCACGCTTCTACAAGATCACTGTGATGTCGCTGCAGCAGCACTGTAGGTTGACATGTGGCAAATACGTTGGAACTCATTAAATGCTGCAGAGGAATCAGATGCTGAGATGAAGCTTTGCCCCTCATCCATCACTGTGACCTGCAAAGTTCTGAGATTTCTGGAAATAAATACTTTTACTTGTCTCAATCTCTTTTATAATAAGACGTCCTTTCACTGGCAAAAGTAAAGTGATTATTTTGTCTTGTCTTGTCTGAATAGGACTTTGTCTTGTAAGCACTCTAACATGAGACAATAGCTGGATCCTGTCCAGACATATCCATCTATGGTGTATGTCATGTTAATGATAAATAAAGGTTTCATGACTAGAGGAACAGTACATGTGTATGTTTCATTACTAACACCCAAAGATCTTTCCCATACTTTGCTACATGAGAAAAGGTGCACACACTGTTGCGTTTTACTGTCTTTACTATATAACACACACTTACAGTACTGTCTGACATGTGGAGCATAAACAAATTACACATATGCAAAGTGAGTCAAGATAGATAGATAGATAGATAGATAGATAGATAGATAGATAGATAGATAGATAGATAGATAGATAGATAGATAGA
>JAUBNQ010000008.1:23184299-23198648 GCA_032353495.1 Ctenopoma kingsleyae | reverse complement strand
ACGGTCCGGCCCCCAAGGAGACTGTCTGGTAAAACTCTGGCCCTCTGACAAATATAGTTGATGACCCCTGCCTTAGAGAGTGTAGATGTCTCACCTCCCTATGATACCTGGAAGGACCTGTCTTGAAGATAAGAGTTGAACCAATTAAGTACGGTTCCTGTAATTCCTAAATCTGACAGCGTGGTGAAAAGCATATGGTGATTAACCGTGTCAAAGGCAGCTGACAGATCTAGTAGGATGAGGCCAGATGATCTGCGAGCAGCTCTTGCAGCACGAAGGTCATCCACCATTGCCAGGAGGGAGGTCTCAGTCAGATGTCCTTTCCTGAAACCAGACTGAAAAGGGTCTAGTAGATCATGCGCATGCAGAAATGAAGAAAGTTGTGCCAGGACAGCTCTTTCAAGAATTTTTTAAACAAATGGAAGGTGAGAGACTGGGCGGTAGCTGTCCAGTAGGGAAGGGTTTAGTGTGGGTTTTTTAAGCAAGGGAGCAATGAGAGCCTGTTTGAATGCAGTGGGAAATGTTCCTGTTGTGAGAGAATAATTTAGGACGTGTGTCAGAGCAGATGTTATGGTAAGTTGTATGGACTGAAGGTTTAAGCACATTGTGTTTCTGTTTGTATTGTGTTTGTGCCTTAGATGAAAATCAGATCACATTTTCAGAAAATGTTCCAAAGGGTTCACATTCGTTTTCTGGCCATGTTCTTTTTCCTTACAGAAAAGTTGATTCATGCATGTAAATGTTAAAAGCCAGAATCCAATGATACGTGTATCACTGCATGTTTTTAAACTTCTTTAAAATGCCAGTCAGGGTTAGGTTCAAATGTTGTTTGTCCATCACAGCAGAATCATATCACAATTGCTGTTTCATCTTTGTTTTCCGCGTCAGACGATGCCAGTTGCCATGGCGTTACTCAGAGATGTCCAGAACCTCTGTCCCAAAGATGTCCTCAACTTTATACTTGACCTTATCAAGTATAACGACAACAGAAAAAACAAAGTAATAGACACACATCATGAACTTAAACGCAAATTTAAAGTTGCAGTTTGTTTAATGTCATTCGACAGATACCAGCATAATCCCCCCAATGTCTGCCTTCAGTTCTCAGATAACTACTACCGTGCAGATCTGATCGAAGCACTGACCAACTCTCTGACCCCAGCCATCAGCATCAACAATGAAGTGCGGACAGTGGACAATTTAAACGCTGACGTCCGGCTCATCTTGGAGGAGATCACTCGATACCTTAACATGGAGAAACTGCTGCCCAGCTTCAGACACACCATCACTGTCAGGTACAGAGAGAAGTTTCCTGCTAATCTGACCTGCATCAGGTTAATGCATTTGGTGTAGTAGTTGTGGCCAATACAAAATAAACATATAGTCACCTGACCTTTCTGAATTCTTCTTGGACAGTTTGAATGATACGCTCAATGTTTTGTGTCCAGTTGTCTGAGAGCGATTCGTCAGCTGCAGAAGAACGGTCACATTCCCAGCGACCCGTCACTCTTCAAGTCCTACGCTGAGTATGGACACTTTGTAGACGTTCGTGTCGCTGCACTGGAGGCTCTGGTGGACTATACAAGAGGTATGACATACAATATAACCTAGTGTGTTGTTACCATGGTTTTGCTTTGCTGCACTGTGCTTACACAAAGGAGTATAAGCTCTTTAATGTTGTGCACGAATTCAGAATTTTCAGTAGCCATAGTCAACATTAGTCTTGTATCATTCTCAGACTCAAATAATTGTTGACTGTTGACTGTTAATATAGAAAATAACGGGCTATTCATTCATGGTATGTAAAATTTAAATAAACCCCATTAGTTTTAACTGATTTAACCCAGATCTTTGAACATTTAGCACTGATAGGTGGAACTTTTTGCTGGCACCAGGCAAACTCGACTTTTAAAATGCCAGTGAGTTTATAATTAGACCTATTTTCTGAAAGAGACATATCTTCAGTTAGTTTAGTTTGATGTTTTTCATTTTGCCGTTTTCTTGTAATTAGGTTTCATCTTTGTATTTTGTTTTGTCCCCCAGTTGAAAGAAGTGCAGCAGAGCTTCAGTGGCTGCTCATCATGGTCCAGAATGACCCAGTTCATTATGTCAGGTCAGCTGATGCATGTACACACATTCAAACAGTACATTATGTCCATTAAGTGTCCTTCCTCCTGAAGGTTACAGTGTTTTGACGTCTCATCAGTGAATGTTAGCACGTATTTTAAACTGTATCAGTAAAATGATATACATATCAGTAAAATACATTGCTTTTATCTTTGATATTCAAAGGTTGAGTGTTAAATAACAAAATAGACAGTCCTTGGGTCATGAAAGGCTTTCATGTTTTTTTGAATGACTGTACAGATGTAAAACAATTGTTTGTGTCTCTGTATTACTTCTCTGTTGGTCCAATCAGACATAAGATCCTGGGCATGCTGTGTAAGAATCCACCTTTCATCAAAACATCAGACTCTGCACTGTGTAACGAAGGTCTGGTCGACCAGCTCTGGAAGCTCATGAACTCAGGTGAGACACACACCTGCACTCTGCCCTATGAAGAGGCAGGATATTAATTCCTGATGACATCTTGTCACTGAGTCAGTCAAGATAACCTTCACGAAGCCTGATATTAGACTTTGAGTCACTGTCAGTAAAGCTCGTGACTGAATCTGAGCCATCTATTTTTAAATCCCACACATCACTGTAGTATTTATGGTGTGTTCGCTTTTTTTGCCAAGACAGAGGTGACGTGATGCCACATGAAGCCCAGACTAAGTCGACTTCATTGGCGGCTCATTAAGTTTAATGATATACAGTTTTACAGTTTTACAGTCACAATGTATTAAAGAGTCAATAGCTTTTGGCTTTTTCACTCAAAAACAAATGACAACCTATTTTTTCTCCCTGCTCTTAGAACCACAAATGGGTTGATCCAACCCCAACTAGTGGAAATTACACTGATGAGAGCTCAGTTGTTCTTGGACGAAGTACTCTCACATTACTCTATCAACAGTACAGAGAAAACATTTTCTTTGCTTTAATCTGGCACAAAGTTTGAGTGCTGTAAATGCATTTGAGCTAAAAAGCTTTGTCCCTGTAGAGAACAGAATAACACTACAGAGATCTGCATATGTTTACATCCTGTGTTGTATTTTCTCCTGATGTTTGAAGCCAGCTGCCAATCAGCCAATTCACTGCCTCATTCCACCAGCACTTTGCATTCTCAGACTCCTGAGGAGATTATTTTATAACCTGTTTGAATGTTTTAAAAAATTGCAGTGGCCTCAGAGAATACTAAAATCCACTGCAGCTTTTGTTGTGTTATGGACTTGAACAGAAGTCATTTTTAAGAACTTCCCAGCAGCATATTTGGCTCCATTACTGTCATGTGAACATTTGGAACCACTAGGGTTCCTCCTTGGGTGACAAACTCGACAATAAGTCACTGAAGTGACCAAGAGCCCAGCAGGACACTTGTTTTTCCACTGACAGAGATCATGTCAAGATTATCAGATAAACACATCCATCAGTTTCCATAATTCTATCATTAAAATTCATCCGTTATCTGTTATTATCGCATTCATTGAATTGAATAAGGTGATAACATCACTTTTTCTCTCAGATGGAGGCAGGCAGACATAGATTTTTCATAAAGTTTTCTCTTCCACATGTGTTTGACTGGACAGACTTCTGTCACATTACTGAACACTGTGGAATCCTCTACAGTGGATTCCAAGGGCTTTGGAATTAACTTTAAAGGCCTGCTTTTAAAGTACTTCTGTATTCAGGCAGTGTACATCCATGTGAAGTGCACATGTGAAGAGTGAGTCTGCAGCTGCACATAACATGATCTGCAGCAACTAACGATCACTCTCTTTATGGATTAAACTGTCACTTATTCTGTTTAGTGTAGAACGTACTGATCTCTTAGACCATCGGTTGGATTTAAGGATGATTTGGTGGTGACATTGTCGTTCTTGTTCAACATCATGTGTGTCAGACCTATTCTTGTTCTGTACTATATAAGCTAATACCTGCAACAGTTAAATCGATCACTGTAGAGGTATGTGCAGCAGTGTCCATGGCTGACTGTGTTTCTTACATGTAATAGCTTCCTCCCTCTTTTTCTGTAATTATTATAGAGTTATTTCTACTGAAAAAGGTTACGTTGTACTTTTGGTACAGTGCTTTCACCATACACGCACATAGTTGTACCTTCTATTGTGTGCTCAGGTTTCACTGTTTCTTTCTCTTCCAGGGTTTTCTGTGTCTTTGAGCTAACTAACCAGGCCATAACGATTCAGTCTGCCAATCCAAATACACACCAACTCAAAACCCAAACACAAGGAGACGCTCACAATTCCATCCTTCTCAAGACCATTGAGCAGTTAGTGCTCTATTAAATTTATTGACCTACAAGCAGAAAATATTGCTGATTATTATTTCTAGTGAGCTGTTGTTTGTCGGTCAGTCAGTGTGGGTGGCTGTTGAACAGCCTGCCAATTTAAACACATAGTGACCAGTGTGGTAACTTTAAATACTATGTTTGGTAGGTTGTTTTATTCCTCTCCCCCATAAACCTGCAGGCCCCCCATGTGTTAAACACCACACTCACACAGGATGGTGTTTCCCTAGCTGAAGGTCAGTGCTGTAAGAACACAACTATGAGTACTTCTGCTGCTGTTACACTAATTTATTTCTCTCTTTCTCCAAAGCCACAGTCCACCCCCTCACACACACACACACACCCCAACCCCAGTGTCAGGCGCCTTGGCCTCCACATCGCCAGCCTCAGCAATATTTGGTGTTGAATTCATTTCAACACACTGCTACCCAAGCGACTCGTAATGATTCATTTTGCACTCGTGTAACAGAGCAGATTATCTGCTGTTTAGTTGTGCTTGTAATTGTCTCTGTGGGAATGTCAAGTGAAACGTGCAGCACATAACTCTGCTCAGGATTGATGGAGCCCTCCCTGTAGGTTTTCTTTATGGCGTATTTGCATTAGAAAGTAACACTAGGATCTGTGTGTTCTGTGTTGGACAGTGCAGTATTCTCCTCCTGAAAGTCTCGAGGTCACTGAAACTGTACAGACTTAGCTACAATGCTAACGTTGGCCACAGTAGATAGCTGTGTTGCTTTGTTTGTGTTTTAACAGCTGTGGTAAGTACATCTGCATGCTGAGAATGTATCTTGGTCTTGTTTTTGATAACTTAGTGACAGGAAACAAAGCTAAACTTGAATCAGGGCTGATACACCTTGTTTTTCTCAGGTACCTCCCATGACTGGCGACTACGCTGTGATGCCATGAACCTGTACTACACGTTGTTCGGACTGACACGGCCCTCGTGCCTCCCGCTTCCAGAACTTGGCCTTGTGCTCAACCTGAAGGAGAAGAAAGCTGTGCTCAACCCGACCATCAAGCCCGAGATTGGGGTTGGAACTGTTATGGACACGCCTGCCAGTATTGGCATCCACGGTGTTGGCATGAGCTACACAGCTGTAAGTGATGTCAGGATGGTTGGTTCAGTGTTAATGGAAAATGCCTGTTAGCAACTACTTATACATTTGAACTGTTTTTATTCATACTTTGGTTGTAAATTGTTGGGTTTCAGCAGGATAGCGACTACATCACTCAACAACAAGTTTCACTGGTTTCTCTACCAGTGCTGATGTAATCTAAAAGCTGCTTGGTGGTCTTCATTTCCCCCTGTTTGAATGACTCATTTAGTAATGCTACGTTATAATTTTCAGATGGCAAACAGATATCTACCATAAAAACTGTTATCTTAGCTTGGACCTATGTAATTATGTGAGCTACACTATTGTGCAGCCAACATTATTTGGCTTCACCATACTCTCATTGCATCACTATTGTGCCCACAGTCCCTGTAATAGGCAGCGTTTTGGCAGGTGTGGTCTGTCTGACAGCTAATTAAAGTATTATACAGAGTGAAATGTCAAAACTCTGGAAGCTGCTCCAGGTTCCATTTATTCTGCTCAGGAATAAAGGCCCTCAGTCTCTGAATGTGCTGTACACTGTTACATGATTAAAGGGCAACTTCAGCAGTTTCTAATTTGCTTCCTAGTTTGCTGCTGGTTTGGTGAGTACATGTACGTGGATGGTATTAAACTTCGTTCTGAAGGAGCTTTCGGGCTAAAAGAGGGAGATCGGCAGAGTGAAGTTTAATATCCTTCATATACATATAGTCCCAAACTAAAGCCATAAGAACTAGTTGAAAGTTGTTGAATATGTCCTTTAAATGACAGACACACTTCGTTTGTGTCTGCCAGGTGGATGAAGAGCCAGATCCTATTTCATTAGGGGTGTGTGGGGTGGGCCAGCCCCCTCAGGGCCTGAAGAGGAAGGCTGAAACCCTGCTGGGCTCCCCCCCAGAGCCAGGGCAGGTACTGCAGCCGCAGGATGATGATGGAAGAGGAGGGCGCTACAAGATCAGAGTAAGGGACTTGTGACTTTGTGCTTCCATCAGTTCTGCTGTGGTTTGAAGATAAAGCAAATTATTTATGAACTTTTGTTTGTACTTATATCTGCTATCTTCTGTTACCATCAGGTTTCTGCTCACAGACTCACAATGACGACAACAATTGTTGCATTTACCCTCATGTAGAAATATACAAGTGTGTGTTCATATGGTGTTAATATGTAGTTCTGATCTGTTGTAGTTTAACACGATGGAAGATGAAGATATTGATATGGAGACAGTCCATGATAGTCAGGCCTTCATCCACCATCACCTCAATCTGTTAGAGAGACCCTCTACCCCAGGTAAACACACACACAGCACATACACACCAGAGTTCAAAGAAAGCTTTGGTAGAACACACTCTTCATCTTACTCTTCTCAGGTAAAGAGCCGCCATCGGTGGAACAGTCCATGCTCTCCATGCCTGCCACACCAGTGCCGCCTTTCCCCAAAGAGATCACATCTTCCTTCTCCAAGCACGGCGGCGAGCACGGCCACCACCATCACCACCACCACCACGAGCACAAGAAGAAGAAGAAGAAGCACAAGCACAAACACAAGCACAAGCACAAGCACGAGAGCAAGGACAAGGAGAAGGACAGAGAGAGAGACAACTCTCACGCCTACAGCAACAGCCCGGCCAGCGGCAGATCGCTCCGCTCCCCATCTCTGTCTGACTAAATGTCTGCTAGTGGTTCAGTCAGGGTGAACTGGATTCAGCCGTCTTAGAGTAGCAGGCTCGAATCCCTGTGAGTACAGAGACATCCACTGAGACAGGAGCATGTTTATTTGAACTAAATATTCATTAGTTAGTAGGATTATAAAGACAGAATGTTAACAGAAAGTTTGCTGTCCAATAGTTGTAACCCCCAGAGGAGTTCTCACGTCCTCACACACACGCAGCCTCAGGAGTTTGTGGACTCTTAACACACCTTCCAGACCGTCTGGGGCATGCAACCACACACCACTCTCCTCAAACAGTCAAACACAGTCTCCGCCGACTTCATACTCTCTTTCCTGCGGAGACACCGCTCTGGTGCGCCTCATCCCCACAACTCAATCCCAGCATTCAGGGAGTGGCTTCAGAATGTTGTTACTTCCTGTAAATATCATTTCCTTGTTTGCTCACAGATGAAACTGTGATGCTTTGTGTTTTTAAAATACTTTTCATGTTCCACTTGTCAATCAATGATGCTTTTTCATTTTAAACAATTGAAATTTGAAGATTAGAAAATTGTGATCCAGTTGGTTTTAAAGGTTTTTCTCATATAAGCAGTTTAATTTCATCTGCTGATGGATAAATAAGACAATAAAGGTCTTTCTTTCTTAAGGTTTGATGCCACTGGTTAAGTTCTCACCTAGTACCACCCACTATACTATACTGACTGCTGATAATTGGTTAGGGTCGCGAGCTGATCCCAGCTGACACTGGGCGAGAGGATAATGGACATGTCCCAGTGTTGGGTTTCTAAACAGCGAGGACACAAAGTCCATCAGTGTGTTCACTTTATGACTCAGTAGATACAAAACAGAAATGTAAAGGAAACTGAGACAGTTTGAATAGGAAATGTAACCTGGGCCTAACATTTTCTACATTGTGATTTTTGTTGAAGATGTCTTGTTTATAAAATCAAGTGAATAGTGAATAAAATCATTTTTTACATATTTGTACAGAAGACAAATGCACTGATTCAAACCTGGTTATTTCCACCAGGTGGACCAATGAGCACAGCTCTACCACAACACTTCCAGTCCTGCTGTCCACTCTGAAAGACTTGGAATGACGTGGCTAAATAATTAGTTTTGGTTGTACTCTTTAATAGCAAAAGATGGAAATTTGTCATTTCATGCTATTGCATTTTGATAGATTAAATAACACAGAAGATACCACATTTGTATCAGATGAGACTAGATTTAGATGAGCAAAAGTGACCGACAGGTGTTTCATGTGTTTCATGTTTCCCATGTGTCCTGTGAGATTGATTTTCAAAAAATAAGTGACTCTGAAAGAGGATAAATCAACAGGAACACCAGAGATCTGTCTATGTGAGGAGCCATTCTTCATCTGAGAAAAGAGCCAATACAATCTGAAATGTCCTGAAAAAGAAAGAAACCACTGGTGCACTGAGCCACAGTCACCCACAGTGACATCACCCACTACTCCCACAGAGCAGGGGTGAAGACATCACAATCCACCATGACGTGATGCCACAAGATGCAAAGCCCTCATCGTGATTAAGAAGCGTAGTGTGTGTCACCTGCTGAAGAGGAGATCAGAGGAAGAAGCCTCATAAAGCAGAACAACTGAAGTAGTTTCAGTACAAGTCTGGAAACACAAAAAGAGGAAACCAGTAACTTAGATCTGAAACCAAATATTAGATTTTATTGACTTTGTTCACTTACACAAAGGGTCTGAACTTCTGTGTTGTTTAATATATGAGGTGTAAACAGCATGAAATACTGAGCTTTTGTCATAATCACAAAGAATGAAGTGTTCTCATGAAGATAAGGTTTGAAGGCTGAATATCTCAGTGACAGCACCAGAAAGAAATTCGAAGAAAGTCGAATAAACGAACACGTTTATTGTGTGATTATAGATTCACAAAAATCAAATCATTCATCCATAATGAGAAAAGCACCATGAGAGAGCTGTTTAGCTGAGACTGCAGTTTTCTCTCTTCATCATCAGAGGCTCTCCTCCAACGCCATGCCAATAAGAATCCAGTCCCCTCCTTCCACTGCCCCCCACCCCGCCTCCTCCCCCCTCACTTTCTTGTCCCCGTCAGTGGTCCTCCTTCTCTTCGGTGGTCCTTCGCTTTCAGACTTCTCATCAGTGACTCTGCAGCCTGGCGCACAGGACTACACCGAGCCCGAGGGAGGAACATGTTTCTGCAGACACTGGTACGGTAAGAGTCAAAACGTCTTCAAGCTTTAGCTGCAGCTTTCTTCAGCGTGTAGCCACCGCTGTGCGTAAATCCGTGCGCATTTACGCGTTTATCCGCACACCGTGGCGCTTACTGTTATTCATTTGGTCGAAAGGACATTTTCCTGTTGTTCTTAGCCTTTCTCTCCGTCACTCCCCCTCCACCCTCCATCCCTCCTGCTGTGAAGCATTTGCAGAACAGTTGTGAAATCTTCTATTTCCTAGTGGCAAACGTTTCAGACCATCAAAGGCGATTGTTAAGCGCACGCGGGTGGTCCCTGCGTGGTCACTTTGAACTAAGACCCGCGACAGGTCATCGAGAAAACGCTGTCAGCATAACCTGTGCTGCTTCACAAACGCATTTGATGACGAATTTTAGAAAAGCTAAGAAGATATTTGGAAGAATGTTGCAACAATCTCACTGGTGATGTCAGATTATTTATAGTCATTGAAACCTCAGTTCTTGTATAAGAGCAATAATAAATGCTGGAAGGATGTAGTCTAAGAAACTGCACTGATTTCTCTTTGAATAAACCACATGTCCATGCAGCAGCTACACTGATGATGTGTCTAATCTCTGATCTGTTGTTGTCCTCTCAGTTTGTTTGGACCCTGTCAGCCCTGTGTGGCTCTCATGTTAGTTTTGGATTTGTCTACGATCGGCCCAGACGCTCAGGAGAGGACGGATCTGCAGCCAAGACAGAGTGTGAGTACGCTGGTCCTCAGAACACCTTCAAACTGCTTGACCCTGAAGTCACAAGACTGAGGCGGCCTTGAAAATGACTGCTGACTTGAAAATGAAATGAAAGTGAAGCCCATCCCAGCCTCAGAGTGGCTGTTCACAGCTCACTGTGACCCCTGACCTCATTGTCGATAGCAGAGCAAACTTTCTCACAGCATTCAGTAAAGTATGATACAGAGTTACCTGGGAACCTCTCCCTCCTTCCATCATGGCTTAATGAACAGTATGTTTTAATACAAACAAACATGGACAGGTCATGTGTTTGTGAGCTGCAGGATTTTTCCCTTCACACACTGTAACAATATTATTTCTAAAGCTCTGAAGGTGAGTAAACATCCAGAGTTTCACAGTAGAAAAGCAAAGATTACAGAAGTGTCAAAACATACGTTTCGGTGGCTGCATTGATCCCATGGGGAATTCATTTTTAGGACAGCTGTTAAGACTTACATTGCCTTTACTTGATAACCCACTTTATCTACTGATCCACAGCTGCTTCATTTGTAGCAGGGCTGCACCTAAAGCTTAGTGTGTTTTCATTATTGAGTGAAATGTAGACAGCTCAATAAACTTTCAGATGACCTGTTTTGTTTAGTCCAAACTGCAAAAACAAAGATATTCAGGTTACAGTCACACATGACAGTGAGCAGTTGGAACAATAATGTGTAATTCTTAGTTATACAAAGAAGTGATGGCTGATCTCACAATAACAATTTTGTAATGATTTTATCAGCTGACATCAACAGTGTTTCCTACTCTCCAGAAAATCCAGTGTCTCAGCAGAACCTTAGTTTTCATTTCACAGTTGTGTTCGTTGCACATTAACAACACACATGTTCAGCAGAGCAAACCTCTTTAATTGAGTTGCCAAATTGGTTCAGCACAAGCAGTGTGAGGTGTGTTTTGGACACGCGTTGATGTATCTTGGCCAAGTGTAAGTAGGACATGCCTAAAGCTACGCTCCAAGTCCAAGACACACGCGCGAAACAACTTTCGAGTTTCAAAATAAATCTTTGAACAATATGCAAGAAGCATGTTTCCAGAGCAGCAACTGCGGCTCCTGAGGAATTTCTCTGGCTCCGTTTATTTGCTGGGTCATTTTCTGTACGAGATGTCTGCCAGTGCATATGAAATGAGCAAGCACGAGATGGGGAGGTGGTGCTGACTGTGAGGGAGGAGGGGGGCTGTACAACGGATCACTGTGACCCTGCGAGGTCGTGATTGGACAGTCTGTGAGTGTGTTTGTGTTGCTCTACCTTGAGTCAATATTAATTTAGCGTTAGAGCTCATTTTCTGTTCCACATTCTCAAACCCTGTCGACACAAGAAGGCGGAGGTCTGCTTCACTCTGCTGCAGGCTGTCGCATCACTTGTCGATTACACTCATCTTTTCCAAACAGTTCTCACAGAATCAGTTCCATACGAACCAGTTTCCTCACTGTGTAAGATGTAAACAAAACAAGAATCCAGAAAATACAAAGATGACAGCTTGTCATGTGACAGTAGGAAAAGCACAGGTGTAAATAAAAAAAATGAACAACTGATAGAGGTTTTAAGCTTGATCCGCCGTGACTGGTGACTGGCTGATCAGAGATATCCGATTCACATTTACAAGCATGATGCTTCGCCCTGCACACCAGAGCCCAGTCGAGCGGTGAGAATTAAACGCTTTTTTTTATAGTCAACTATTACAAGTCTTTTTTTCCCAATTAAATTATTTAAAATAGAAAAATTTGAAAAAAGTCAGATCATTAAAAAAATCTGAAATTGCAATTGGCCAAAAACGTCTGTAAACAACAGCTGAATTTCACTAATGCTTCAGTTTCTGAGTCACTGTCTTACAGGGACAGAACCATGATTCATTTTGAGAAATAGGCCTGTCTAATGTCAGTGCTCATTGGTAACTATGCAAACAGTAGTTTGACCAGAAATGAATCATTTAACGTGTAACAGCTTCACTTCCTCTATATACACAGTGGCAAGAAAAGGTGAATGAACTGTTTGCAATTTCCTGGTTTTCTGCACAAATTGGTCATGAAATGTGATCTGATCTTCACTAAAGCCACAAATGTCAACATTTTTATTTAATAATATTTCTAGATGGATTTACATCACACGGGGGTAGCAGTTTTGGTCATGAGAGAAGATTTAAAGTTTAGCAGTAGTGTACAACACTTACAGTTACTATTTTTATTAGTGATCAAATTACCTTGTAGTCGTCATTTTTTAATTTGCCAACCATATTTGTTTTGTTTTTGATCGTGTACGTCACCATTCTGCTGTATTTATGACTCAAGCTGAGTGGTGGTATTAATTTCTTTTACAGGTGTGAACAGTGCAGCCTTTCACTGAGACATACAGTAACAGTAATGATTCTTATTGCACCCAGTGGCCTGAAGAAACATCAGAGCTCACTTTACTGTTGTTTTACTATTAAAGGAACAATAGTTTCTTTTACTAGCAGTAGTTTTGGGATTGTAGCTCCCCTTTGAACTCTTTCTCTTCAGTGCATCTGTGAAAGGCGGTTCAGTTGAATGGCCATTATATTACAACCTATTTTCCACATGTAAATCAACAGAATGCAGTGATTTTCAAATGATTTCAAACCTGAATTTGATTGGAAATAGTTCAAAGACACATTTCAAATGTTATTTATTATTATACATATTATACATCTTTAAAATGTCTTTATGTTTTACTACTATGCCCCAATATAAAACACATTCTTGAACACTGAGTCTTGTAACACTGTCAAATAATTCTTGGGTTCTAACAGAAAGAAAGATCAAAAGAAATACTACACAGTACTAAATATCAGCTCTGACTGAACCATGATTTGGGAGAAGCTGGTCTGTCTGGTGCACACTGACATTCCAGGTTCTCCAGGTTTTTGGATGCAAAACTGTTCAGCATAGTTTCAGCCTGATTAAACAAAAAAATTATTTAATGTCTTTTTCTTTTGTCCTCAGCTCGCTTTGTGCCTCAGTATGTCCCGACCTCTGGCTCCTGCAGGAACAGGTGTTTTGAGCTGGATGAGCTGGAACCACCAAACTGTCGCTGTGACAACCTTTGTAAGACCTACAACAGCTGCTGCTCTGACTTTGACCAGCTCTGCCTTAGGACAGGTACTTGATCGTCTTCAACCGCTGTGCTCTGATTTATCTTTTCCTTCTACATAGTCCCTCACTCTCTTTGTACTTTCATCTTCTATCTTTAGACACCAAACCATGTTGACGTTAACATGTTATTTTGGGCAATAAGCTCATAATTGAAAAGACTAAATTATAAATCAGACTCACTTACAGTGTTCGACTTGGGAATTTTACTAGAGCAGAGAAGAACAGGGAAGGAGATTTTGATGTGATGTGAAAAACAAACATACCTCCCAGACTTTTGGGACTTTTGAAGGTGAGGTTCAGGTCAGAGAGGCCAAATCAAACAGTCCCACATTTTTTGTCATTAAGCTGCAGGAAATCCCTGGACATCCGCTGTTTAATATTCACCAGATGGCCAAGAATTTTTCACCCAAATTCACCCAGAGAAAAGAAATATTGGCCTTATGTGTTACTGTTTTTATTTGTGTGTGAGAGTGACAGAGAAGAAATTGTGTGCTTATTTTACAATATCACATGAAAGATCAGGACTATTTGTGTTCTATCAGATTAGAAATATTGTGTTAGTTGATATTTGGGACTTTGGTGAAGATTAGATCACATTTTATGATCAGTTTATGCAGAAAAGTAGGAGATTTAATTGAGGAAGAGGAGTTCACTCACTGTTTCCTGCCACTGTAGTAGGAAAACACTTTACACTATAGATCATAACCTTTTATTACATAGACTGGAACATGTCATTGGTATTAAAGGAAGAGCACTAAGCTGGTTTAATTCACATATATCAGATAGATCCCAATTTTTTCATGTTAATGATGAATCTTCCATGCACACAAAAGTACGTTATGGAGTTCCACAGGGTTCTTTGCTTGGACCAATTCTTTTTCCTTAGACATGTATTTTTGCTGGGCAATATTATAAGGAAACACTCAATAAATTTGCACTGTTATGTGGATGACACACAGCTATATTTATCCATGAAACCAGATAAAACAAATCAACTGTTTAGGCTTCAAGCTTGTTTAAAAGACATAAAGGCCTGGATGTCCTGTAATTTTCTACTCCTTAATTCAGACAAGACAGAGGT
>JAUBNQ010000008.1:23158448-23170708 GCA_032353495.1 Ctenopoma kingsleyae | reverse complement strand
TTTATTTTACTTTATTTTATTTTATTTTATTTTATTTTATATATGTCAGTGATGGAAGAAGAACTCTGGTCAAATTCTACATTTTTTTTATAAAGAACTTTTCAACATAAGAGGCCTCAAAGTTTCTTTTTGATAAGTTTTACCTGAAGCATCTCTTAGTTTTGCTGCTGGAGACCTCCCATCATCTCTCCTCTCCTCTCCTCTCCTCTCCCCTCCTCTACTCTCCTCTCCCCTCCTCTCTTCTCTTCTCCTCTCCTCTCCTCTCCTCTCCTCTCCTCTCCTCTCCCCTCCTCTACTCTCCCCTCCTCTCCTCTCCTCTCCTCTCCCCTCCTCTCCTCTCCTCTCCCCTCCTCTCCTCTCTCAGACAGCAGGAACCTGCCGTACGGTCGACCTGCTGTGCTTTTCCGTGCCAAATACTCCATCCTCCACCACAGTGACTACATCAGTGGCTACAGTGAGGCTCTGTCTATGCCTCTGTGGACATCTTACACCGTCAGCAGACAGGTGCTGTACATCCTGAACTCTTTCACCTAGTTGGAGGTCACTGTATTGTAACATGTCAGTGTCATATACCAACAGGAGACAGATTAATTTATTATAATATTATTAATAGATGTCTTTGCGTGAAATGGTTACATTAACTCTCACAGGTAGCAGTACTGTATGACTGCAGAACGTTAGACCATGACATTTTTCCTTCTCTGCACCTTCAGTCTTTTAACCAGACAGCTGCTCAGGTCTGAGAAGAAGATAAACAAGTGAAAACCAGCAAGTTGAAACTAGTTGAAACTAGATGTCAGTAGACCTATATCTTCTGTGTGTGTGTGTGTGTGTGTGTCCAGATGGAAGTATCTCCTCTGCCTGAAGCTTTGTCCAACTGTGTGAGACCAGATACCAGAGTCCCTCCAGCCTACAGCCAGTCTTGTACCAACTACAGAGCAGACAAACAGATCACCTACGCCTTCCTCTACCCACCACGTACGCTTACGACCACACTGAAATAAAGTCTACTGTACACACACATTTAACTTCTGTATTTTCAATGTAAATTATAGTACTGTTTCTGAAGACATCACTTACAATGTATTTGTTTTAATTTGTTTCTTATTAGCTTTTTCTGATGTCTGTGTATTGAGAGATTGTGAGAATCACTGTTTTACGCCCTGGGAATGAGCACGGTCGGCGCTGTCAGTCCTGCTCATTGTTTTTAGATTTGGTTTCTCACACTCTTGATTTTTATGATTAATTGCTGCACTGAGAAAAAAGATGTTAGTTGATATTGAAATAATGATATAAAATAATGAGCTGATACAGAAATAGTTAATATTAAATTCCCCAAACCAACCAACCAAACTCTTGTTTGCTTCTATTAAACACAGACTCTGTGTCTTATTTTCATATTAATCACCAGCTTCACCATTCACCTAATGCTCTTTTCTTTTTACTGACAGAATTATCATCAAATACAGACAAAAAATATGACGCTGTCCTCATCACCAACACTGTTCCCATGTATCCTGCATTCAAGAGTAAGTTAATGTTTCAGTGGAGCCCACTTCAAACCTTTATAACAGTCTCATGATTGTTTACAGTGTATCGATAATCAAGACAAATCACCTGTGATTGTGACTCAGTGATGCAGTGTCCCTCACCCCTCTGTGTGTGTCTGTCACTCTCAGGAATATGGAGCTACTTCCAGAGAGCACTGGTGAAGAAATATGCCACTGAGAGAAATGGAGTCAACATTCTCACTGGACCCATATTTGACTATGACTATGATGGTGTCAGGGACTCAGCTGAGAAGATAAAAGAGTGAGGACATTCGATATGCTTGCATACAAATACAGTAACATTTCTGATGTTGGACACTGAAACAGAGAGAAAACATCAATTTGTCTATTTTTATACCAGAAGTTGAGTTTGACATTTGTTGTTTTTGGTCTTTATTGCAGAAACGTCAGCGGGACAGTACCCGTCCCCACACACTACTATGTGGTCCTGACCAGCTGTTTAGACTTCACGCAGGCTGCGGACTCTTGCAGCGGCCCCCTCAGCAGTGCTGCTTTCGTCCTGCCACATAGACCCAACAACGACGAGACCTGCAATGTAAGAAAGATCACGTCTTTGAATGCACCGTCACATATTCACACTGATTATGGAAGGCGACAGTTACAGTTCAGAAACAGTGAACATGTAGAACGAGGTGGTCGGGGATTTTTTATCTTTTTTTTATAGTGGCAGAAGGTAAAAAACAAGTCAATCTAAAAGTGTAAAACTTTTTATCTGCTAATATCACTAATGGACAGCACACACTTGGAGTTGGCATGGCCGGCTCTTGATGGCGCCATTGGTCTCATGCAAGAACATTTTCATTTTCTTGTGTTTAATTTCTCAGACTTTGCTCTGTGGGAAGTGATTGTTAAAGCACATTGGTAAATGTGCTGTGAAATCCCATTATGTGTTAGCATCGAGCTAATTTACCAGTCACTATTCATTATGAACATATCTCACACATCATGCACCAAACTCTCGTAACTGCACAAAGCTGTCCTAAATTGCTTGCGTCAGTGAGGTATGTTCAGAGCGATAACTGTTAATAACCTTTTTAAAATCCCCATGGGGAAAGGCAGCAACATTTAAGATGTTAAGGGTTTGGGGTTCATCTGCTAGATGAGCTTGTGTCTCAGAAATGTTCCAATCACAACAGTAACCTCTAAAATTCCTCTCAGTAAATTGGCAGCCATGATGATGATGATGATGATGATGATGATGATGATGATGATGATATGAATATAAGGCTTCAGTGATGGTCCAGAAATGGAACAACTGACTCAGTGATCAGCAGACAATCCACTCCACCTCCTGATGCACAGCCTCCAGTGAGAGAAAGACACCCCCAGTTCTTTACAGCAAACAGTGAAAGCTACAGTGTACACAACACGATACAACAAGAAACTTGTCTGAACTAGGATCCTTCATTAAACTGTCCCTGCCTCGAAAAACTAAAATCTCACTTCTTAGCTTTCTTACTAAGAAGTGACCCAGGTGACGCAGGTCATTTCTTTGTTTGTAGTGTCACACCTGATGTGTAACACTTTAGTTTAATTATGTGTATACTGTATTAGTTGTGTGGTCATTAAATGAAGTGATGTCCTGAGAGTGTCCTCCTCACTGCTTCCCTGCAGAGCTCAGAGGAGGAGTCCCGCTGGGTGGAGGACCTGATGAAGATGCACACAGCTCGGGTCAGAGATGTGGAGATCCTGACAGGCCTGGACCTGTACCGCAGAACCAGCCGAAGCTACGCTGAGATTCTCTCACTCAAAACCTACATGCACACGTACGAGAGCGAGATCTGAGCTCCGTTGTCCTGCTAGCATGAATCTTACTGATCTTTTTCACCGTGGTGCACATGTGTGGTATATGAAAGAGAACTGACCTGCGCCAGCCTTAGCTCTCACTGGCTGCTGTGGCTGCTACCTGCAGCTGTTCTGCAGCATCCATGTTGTGGCCCTTACACTGAACATTTGGTTTAATTGCATGTATTTTATGGGCCTGTATTTTTTTTAAACAACACACCATTTTTTACCAAGGCATTGCATTGACCAGTCACACACATGCATGTGCACATTCCTAGTGGATTATTCTGTAACACAAACTCTTTAGCTGTTTACCTCGAGATCATTACAGCTGAAGAGAGTTGAACATTCCTGTCTATGGGTACTCCACACCACTGTGCTGTGTTTTGGTGTCTAATAAGTTTTCCCTCCAGCAAAACCTATGTTCAGTGTATCTACACAGTTCAGTGCAGGGATGCAGTAAATGTATTTCAGTGGTGCTCGTTTCCAGACCAGTTTGCAGTTAATCTAATGACCACAGTGAACTTATGGCTTATAGGTGTATTTAGGGTGAAGTGCAAACTGTGGACTACAGTGTTACACATTTCTACAGTGTCAAATTTGTCAGCAGTATTCCCTAATGTCCATAAAGTTTCTTACACATATTGTAGACCTTGTAACCTAATGTTTTCTTGAAACAAAAAGTACGTGCATATAAAATCTATTTTTTTCTAGATAACAATATTTGAAAGGTAAAAAAAAAAACCATTTTAAAGATCTTTAATTGCACTACAGAGATCACGTTATTGTTAAAGCTGAGTTCATCATTTCCTCTATGATATTGATCCACTGTGTTTGACGCTAACTTTACTCATTACACTATATCTGTTTGTTCGACCTGGATTTATCATGCATTGTGTTAGTGTGTGTATAGAATTTGTACAGTATGTTTGAACTTTTTTTGTTGGACTGTTGTGTGCATGTTGTGTTGCCGACTTTTTGTTCCGTGCACAGTAATAATGTCAACAATGATGATTTATGATGTTTTTTTAAAAACATTTAGCACCTGTGAGACTTGTCCTATTTATGCTTCATGTAATTTTCATCTCAATAAACAAGTGTTTTTACTAAATCAAGTCTTTCATCAGTGGACTGCACACAATAGACACTTCTATGTAGTTCTTTATATTCTTAACCTTTACAGTGTAAAGTGCCTTGAGATAAAACATCTTTGTGTGGAACTTGGCTCCATGGTAACCTGTTCTTGTTCTTGTTCTTGTTATAAAGTACTCAGCTCCTTTCCTACAACACAATATTGTACAAGTGCAGGAACCTACAGATTTATGTCTGGTCAGGTATATCATGAGAAGCTTAAGAAAACCATTGAAATATTCTCTCTTTTCTTATTAATATTGTTTCCTTTCTTATCACTGTTAAACACAGTATGATTATACATGTATCTGTTACTGTGATGCTCCCAGCACTGAAAATGAAAACTGATCAATGTTGTATGTGCCATCACCAAACCAACAATGAGCTGAACTCACTAAATACTGTTGTTTCACTTTTACCATCCTGTTGCTGGAAAGACTCATTACTGTCAATTTATCCACCATTGAAAATAGTCCCCATCACTTTCCACCTGTTTGGGTAACATTTACAGAAACCAGCTGTTTGGGAAATTTGAGAAACTAACCTTAAAACCATAAAAAAAAGCCACACAGAGTAGGGAAGTCAGAAAGTATTGAAAACAGAAAGTCGAGGTGTTTCCATAAGGAAAATATAGAATAATGATAATAATAATACACATTGCTGTGTAATAGACCATGTCCTGTGATCCATGTACCATTGTTAAGCTAATACCACTTGTGTCATGTGAAAGAATGATTCAGTGGTTCCATTGTATGTGAAAACACTGACATGGTATCTGATGTGTGCAGAGGAAGTCACATAAGAGAATATGCATGTTGTCCGTGGTGCTGTCACTTGAACTCACCATCCTCATCATCATCACCTGGCAGAAGAAGAGCCTGCTGATACCTTGAGAATGACTTCCAGTGTATGTTTGTGTGTGTGTAGATGTAATTGTGCGTGTGTATTAATTTGGATTTGCATAATTATTTTTTGATCACATTCAAAGTTTTAACGTTTTGTTTCCTTAAGTCAAAAAAATGAATTGAAGTCTTCCGTGTTTCCTCTGCAGTTGGGTCACCTTAGACTCCACTGAGACCATGTGTGACTCCACTACTACAGTACTTTTAATAGCAAGGATAAGAATCAGATCGGATTATGCAGCCAGTTGTACATACATAGCAGATATATTTAAATGTGACAGCGTTCCAACTGTAGCCTTAAAATAAAATTGTTGTATTATTGGTTCACAGTGGAAGCAGCTCAATTAGTCACCAAACCACGAATGTTGGGTCTCACAGGGGAAGAATGCTCAGGCTGTGTGTGTGTGTAATGTGTGTGTGTGAGAGAGAGATGTGTATGTATGTGTGCATGTCTGAACATTAGTCTGAGTATGAAAAATAAACCCTACATGCCAACAGAAAAGAAAGGAACATTTTTCATCAGTATAATCATAACTGTAGAACTGTGTCTTGCCAAATGCAATGTTGCAGTGTTATACACAGTAAATCCATAGAAACCTTGTCTTGTTAGAATATACAATGGCTTCCTGACACGAGGACTGTTAGCAGCAGCAGAATAAGACACACTGAAATGATATGACTGAAATGGTGCTGGAGGAAATATTTCCATTCATCATCTACTTCAGTAAGTGTAGCAATAAATACATACTGCTGACAGTTGTACTCTGACTCTATATTGAAGTATCAGAAACCTGTACAAGTGTTATGTGGTATAATTTGTGTCTGCACTGCTGAGTACTTCAGCTTCACACAACTTTACCTCATCAACAGGTCAGAAGGTAAAATGTTCATGTGAAAGCTGAATGTTACGTACAACTGTCAGGTAACTGTGGTGGAATAAATAACATTTCAGTAACATTTCTTCATGAAATATGGGGTGAAATGCTTTGGCACACTTGTGGCATTCTCTCCTCAGATTTCTCCTGGAATGGTTTTCAATTCACAGACTGACTTATCAAGAGTTAATTTGTGACATTTCCTACCTTCTTAATGTGCTTTAGATCATCAGTTGTAGCTGCCTTCCAAGCAGTCGACCTGGGTTCAATTCCATGCCATCGCAGCTGTGATCCATTTGTTCCTGTAAGGTGTGTCCAGCCTAGTACCAGGCAGTATCATTGAAACCTCAGTACAAGGTAAAACCCAAACTCACCTTAAGCTGATATAGCCATTACAGTGCACAACACACACTAACACTGTCCAATCATGATGCTGAAGAACAAGTCTTCCCAAATCATTAAGTTCAGCTCTTCTGATGAACTTCTCAAGTGGGTTGGAAGATCTGACATATCCAGCATTAGGGATTTGATCCTGGATGTGTTTAGCAATGTACAAAGAACAGGGCCCTGAGCTCTAGTAACAAGACAAACTTGCCCTCCGATGAAGGTGACATAGTGAATGTCTAACATGCTACCAGAGTCTAGTCATGATGACTGAGATTCTGGACAAACGTATACTATGTTTTTCAAAAAAAGCAGCAGGAAAGCGGGTAACACATGAACCCGATGATGTTGAGGGCTTCTCTGCAGCAAGTGCAGCATCTCAACAAATATTCAGCACTAAAGAGAAAACGGTGTCCAACGCTCCCAGGTGACAACAGGTATAAGAAGTATGGTCGTGTCTTTGGCACAAACAACTAAAAACCACTCCATGATTAATGAAAGTATATGCAGTAACCCAAAGGATCAGATAACTGCACTGAACTTAATCAAACTAAGGTTTTATTCAGGCTAATTTCCAACAGGGGCTTCAAAGCAAAACCACAACAAAATATTATGTCTACATGTACATGAAGATTACACACTCAACGAGGTGAAAACTTGATCAATTTTAAACTAGCTTTGCTGTTGTCATTTTTTTAAGAACATGCCTGAGCTACACTCCACCAGTGACACTAAGATCTTTGCTATAATCAGATGGTACTTCAGACTTGTCGTTGCTTCGATAGAAGGACAGTTTTTCATCTGGAAGGCTTCAGATGAAGTTTGTGTTGTCAGCGCACTGGGTGACGTCTCCTTAGTCATCGTATGTTTTTATGTTACACAGCCAGGTAACTGCACTGTGACTATAGGAAGAAGTTGGTCATAAGGTTAATTTGCATGAAAAAAGCAGTAACAGGTCAAAATTTCTAGATTAGTGACATGTTTTCACCTTTGTCTGCTTTGTGGTCAGCATTTGAGTCCCTCTGAGATAACACTGCAGCTTTAAGTGTATGAAGTTAAGGAAAAACCAGGAACACTTTCAAGGATCTCTACAGCACCTCTTGTACTGTAGTATAGTTGATCACTTGGACAATTTGATTGCCAGTACAATCAGTTGAAATATACTTGTAGCCACTAAAATGATGTTTGAATTGATGGAATAAATGACTTGTACGGTTACTGTAAACTGGATGCACTCTGCTGATTGATTCAGGATTTTCTGAGTTTCTTACTTATTTTACTGTTATTTTTATTATTTACAGCACTGCTGTAAATAACAGGTGTCAAATTCAACTTGTTCAAATAGCAGGTGACACTGAAATGTCTGGGCGAGACACTTAGCATAGTAAGTGTGGATAGACATGGTTTGAGGATTGAGTGTGTAGTGGGAAGTAATGGTAATGATGCAATGACACTGTTGTTGTCTAGGTTACGTGCTGCCTCGTGGCTGCGGAGGAGCACCAAGTGGTTCTCAACATCTCTGTAAGTTCATCAGGTCAGAGAGACTGCGATGCTCCCCCGCAGCCATGATTCAGCATGATGCCCTGAACTTAGTCTGAGCACGCTCATACTGGCCTTTCATGAAGAGATGCGGTGTTAACCAGTCAGTCATTAAGCTGTGGAAAGAAGTACCACAGTGCCTACAGGACCCTCTTCTGCAAGAAACCTTATTTTATAGATGGCAATGTCTGTAGGTCTATATTAATAATCAGATGGATTCACAGAGATGTTAAAGAATTAATCGTAATGAATTTGGTGATCCATTGGGTGCCAGTGCCTTCCAACAAGTCCATTTTAATATGGCAAAATTCATAAGTACAAGTACTTTTGACTGTTGTGTTCACAGCATCACAGCTTTTAACATGGTGTAGATCCACTGAGTGCACTGAAACAGAAAAGAGGTGCTAGTAGTCAAGAGTAAACAATTTCCCAAACACACATAAAAGCACAGCTACATTAATTTGACATTAAGTAAGAACGCATTGACATAAAAATAATCAACTTCATGTCAAAGTCATATTTAAGACCTGTGTGAGAGTTCTTACAGTAGGAGTGAAGAATTGTTTCACCTTATTATTGTAGTATATCTATGACCAACACATCAACAGCAAATGCCAAATGGGTCAGCAGAAGAAAGATCACCAGCATCAGCAATGTTTGCTATGTAGCTTGACATCCCAGCACTGCACACTGCACCCTTTGCCTTGGCTTGTCTACATAGGAGACTCTATACCTAACAGACATAATCAGGTCTGCCAAAATGGGGACCAGAAGAACCACTTTTGGCCATGGTGGTTTCTTTACTGTACTGGTCAAAGTAAGTCTGATGGGAATTAAGAGGGTTCCGAATAGAAACTAACATGGCAACAGTTAATTCCCAGTAAACCTCTGCTAAAAAATCATACTGAGGTGCAAACCAGATGTGAGGTGTTATCACTGTAATCTTATTGGTCATACTAACTAAACCTGCCCAACTACAGAGCACAAATGCCATCACTTTTTGAGCTACATGTATAAATATATAATGTGTGTTAATAAAGTTAACAAAGTTATTTAGTTACAAACTATTTTGTGACTGTACTGAGTTCCCATTAAACATTCACAGAGCTGGCATAAAAAAAGTTAACCAAATAATTCAGGACTGGGCTGTGATTAAAAATAGGTCCTGGACGTTGCTATAAGCCATTTTGCACAATGCTTCAATAATTAACTTTAACATATCTTGGTTTTAAATTAAATGCTCCTTTGTTTTTTCCCAATAGCTAAATTTAGCCACTTTAATTCAACTCCAATTATTATACACACAAACAACTTTATAATAAGCCTCAAGATGATCACAATTTTAATATAAATATATATAAATACAGTATATAATTTAATATTTAAGATCACATAAAGCACATATTATTCTTAGTTTATAAGGTGAAAAACAATATGGCTCCTCATCCTTAATTAAGCCAGAGCATCTATTAGAGTATATCATCTCATCCCCATGATACACAGAGGTTTTGGCCAGAATTTGTATTGTGTTATTTTTGCATGTATCTGTATTGTGTTATAGGGTTTATGTATATTTTATCTTTAATATATTTTATATGACATTATGCTGCCTCTTGAATTTATTATACAGTACAATATTATTTACTGCATTGTACTACACATTATGAGCCTTTTAGCATATTCTGGCATGTTTATTTTCAGAAATGTTATTAATATGTGTTATCCTTGTTAAATGAATGGATAAACAAAAGAAAATACCTGCCAGTCCCTAATAACCACTGATGAGTAATGCATTGTGCTAAAAATAGAAAATTATGTTGTTATATGCTAATGCATCGATTTTTGACTCAGATTTATTGTAGTGCATTAGAAAGACTGAATTAGTCCACCGTTTTTATATTTTATATTTTACAGACATATCCATATATAAACATGTAACAACCACTTTAGCTAAAAATAAATCTGGGCTACCTAGGTGCTGGGTGTTCTGTTGCTCATTGGGCTATAGCACAGACTGGAAATTAACAAAAGACAGCAAGATTTGCTATGAACAACTGTATCCCTATTAGTATGTGAAAACATGATATAGTTCATAATGAGTTTTGGATAAATAAATCAGAAAAGAATATCAAATGTTTTCTAATATTTGAAGGAGGCTGGTTCACAACTTCCAGGTTTTGTTAGATCTTGCACCCAGTATGGAGCAGATCTTGGTTTCACAGTGTCTTTAAAATGACTTTGCTCATATTTAAATGTGCTTAGTTACGCCGAGCCTCACTTGACATCTGCAGCAAAAATATCAGTAATTACAAATTAATTACAAATATAGTCAGATTAATAGAGAATGTCAGTCTCGTTGTTTGCTGTTGATAAGTGCTTTTTTATGTTCTACATGACAGTTAGTTGGTAATTGAAGTCATTAGAAATTCTTTTGTGACCATTTACAGCCTGATGGGCATCAACAACTCTTCTTCTAAGGTCTTCAGAAATTTCTTTTGTTCAAGCCGTGACACACCTCTGTAAAAGTGTGCTGAAAAGATCAGGCTGGACCTTCCAGACTTCCAGGTGTTTCAGTACCATTAACTGAAACACCTCACTCTAATTTGACTGGCTCTAATTGGGGGTTAATAAGATTCTTTTGGCAGATTTTGCCCTGTGGCTCCTAACGTGCTGAAACTCATATCATATTTGAACAACTATCAAACATATTCAAACTACTGTATATCCAGCCCTGGTATCCTCACAGTTACTTTTATCTCTCATGCTCACCAGATAATATGTACACTGTGCAGTATGTGTGGATCACTGTCATTGTGTTATCTTTGCAGGTTGAAAAGCCTCTGTAACAATATTAGTCTTCTCTTCTTCTTTTCCCCTGGCCCTCAGAGTGGAGAAAGTCTGTGTTCCCTGAAAGAATAGACGTCTCTAGGGTAACCCAGGAAAAAAGGTTAGAGAAAAATGGCCTGTCTGCTTTTCTCTCATTATGCACGGAAGATAAAAGGAGGGTGAATTTGCTTTCCATATTCTCTTTGTTGGGGGTTGAACCCATCGTCTGTTCTCTTCTTTCATTTCCTCTCTTATAAAGACTTGAACTCATCATCTGCCTCGATCTGCTCCACTGATGGACAAATAAGCGTGACACTGATTTCCCTCTAAAGACACAAAAAGGCAACAGTCTCACTTGATTGTGTGAAAAGAAAAGAGTAAATGGGATTCTGGTCTCATTCCAGCTGCAGATTTCATGCCTCTGGAGAGATGCTTGGGGTTGGTCAAGGGAAGAAAATCTAAAGTAATTTGTTTGTATTACTTTGAAATCAGATGGAAGACATCTTTCTCCACTATCAGAAAGCTTTTAAAGATCCAGCACCACATACCTGTCACCTTCCTCCTACTCTTTTATTGCCCTCATGACTTGTCTCCACAGGCCTCGTGCCCTCCACAGTCACCATCTATGTCATGCTTTTGTTACACTGCGGCTTCCTGCTCCTCTAGAAACAACAGGCCTGTCAAACCACATCTGTTGGTAGGACAGACTGGATGCGGTGCCCTGGTTTCCAGGCAGGAGTGTACCTCATCAGTATACCCAAGGTAGGAATATATTACAAGGGGAAATCAGTATCCAGTCTGTCAGTTAATGAGGGAATACTGTGCTCAGTGATCCCAAAGATACATGTAAATGTGAGCTGGATTATGTTTTCAGTGTCTTTACTGTACTATACTGTGTTTAATATATTAAGGTGTAAAGCAGATGGTGATAATGCCTGTTACCACCTGGCTCAAGGGTGGCAACAAAAAAGAGAAGTCACACGCAGAAATACATTCATTGTCAGTAATGCATGTGATGTGTGGATGAGTGAAAGATGTGATTGTGGTGTTGTAGGAAAGTGCAACAAACCACCAAACAATGGGAGGTAGGTTGAGGAGGGTGCCAGGCCGCAGGAAGAGAGAGAACGAGGAAGTGCAATGCCTGACCTTTATGCACTTTGGAGGCCAGACCCAGATGGTAGAGGCTCAAACTCCACCCACTAACTACCTGCAAGGAAGAGAGCCCTGCAGAGCAGACTAGGAAGGCA
>JAUBNQ010000008.1:23107570-23127110 GCA_032353495.1 Ctenopoma kingsleyae | reverse complement strand
TCCAGGCCTGTTCCATGAGTTTATTTTTTTTAAATAATTCCGTTGAAGCATGGTTGAAAAGCAATGTCTGACTTTCATAGGTTAACATTCATAGAATTTTTATTTCTTATTACTTTTGTCAGATTAAAGTTATTTCTGTGACCATTGTGAGTTTTTCTTTCATTGACCGAAGGGTAACAACAATTTTGTCCACGTCTGTAGATCGACTGGTAAATCGAAAGCCTCGCCTTTTGGATCAACTCTCTCTTCACCACGACTGGCTGGTGCAGAGCCCGCATTACTGCGGATGCCGCACCAATCTGTCTGTCGACCTTCCACTCCATTCATCCCTCACTTGTGAACAAGACCACGAGATACTTGATCTCCTCCACTTGAGGCATCAGCTTGTCCCCGACCTGGAGAGAGCATTCCACCCTTTTCCGGCTGGAAATAATATAATAAAATATATAATACTTTTTGTGGGATTGAACTATAGCCCAGAACCGAATTTAGACCTTGTTTTCTGTGGTAAAGTAAGTGAGTTTGTGTAGTGTTTTCCTTCTGAAAGGAAGGTTCAAAATATTTACAGGTGCAACATTTACGTTACGTTAAGTCCAATTGTGCCTTTTTACACTAAAATTTGACCTATGACCCAAACGTTTGGGTACCAGTGGTAAACCTGCTGCATTTAATTTGGGTATCTACCTTCTAGTGGAGATATGAGCACAAGTCATCATCGTGACGTCATTTGTCCCCAAACTTTATTTTGTATATTATTAAAAACATATTGATTCTGTCATCAGCAGATGCTGTATTTGTCCCTCTGGCTCCAGAAGTGTTTATATTATTTTCCTGTATTTGATACTTTATTCCAGACCCTGATTTTATGGACTGTGACTTTATTGAAAGTGACTTTGAAAATTCCTCGTCATCATTTAAGTGTTGCAACCATGGCAATAACGCTTGTCGTAAGTTCTACTTCTACGGCGTCATAAATTTTAATTGCTGCTCTGAGTTGTGTGTTGTTCATTCAGTCTTCAGAGTTTATGTTCGAGCTGCAGCAATCGAGTCTCGTTACCCATGGATTGCGGCCCACCTGGGAGCAGGCCTTTGCTTTAATTAAAGACTTTAACGTGCTGAATTTGATTTCATTTTCCGATTCCTCTACCTGTATGCCACGCAGGCCCAGAGGGAAATCCGTTCTCTCCATCCCACATCATCCTTCACTCTACCTCCAACGCTTGGAGAACAAAGGCGTATATTATGCAAATAGACCCCAGCATCATCTCTGTATTACACAGTGTTTCAGCAGTGAAAGATTTTTGAGCCATTGGTTGAGACTGAAAAATCCACAGTCTGAGAGTTGAAAGCACAGTGAAGTGGTAATTATTTTAGGGAAAACGATGTAAAACGTGGGATGAAGTCTTGTTTTCCCTCTCAGCCCTTTAAGGATCGCTGTGAGTGGTTCTACGAGCACCTGCTGGCTGGCCAGCCAGACTCGGACATGGTTCATCGACCAGTCAACGAGAACGACATCCTCCTCATCCACAGAGGTACAAACTGTCCTCACCACTCTATATGTATAAAGAAAGATCGCACAGTGTCAATTCACGTCATTTACACTCCAGTGTAAGACTGCCAAACACTGTGAATGTTTTGTGTTGCTGCTTTATTAAAATGTGCTGCATTAAGAACACATGCTAGTTTACTAATATAGTCCCACCTAAAATTCCTCATTTCACGTGATCCCAAAAAAGGTTATTCAGTGGCAGTTGGATTTGGTTTTAGTTCCTTGACGACGTTTCGCCCTCTATTCCAGAGGGCTTTCTCAAGTCTTTTTGTGATGTACAGTAATGTGCAATATTTTATGTTATAGTAACAATAGTTTAGTTTTTCATACCACATTTGGACATTTTTTTTAGAGAGTTTATATTCTTAAAACACACACACACACACACACACACACACACACACACACACACACACACACACACACACACACACACACACACAGGCAAAGCACGCCCCTGTCACTTAGTGATTCATACTACTGAACAATAACATTAATGATAACTATGCCTATTTAGCATAGTTAGTGGTCCACAAAACGACTGCTAAAGTGTCCTTTACCAATAGTTTTTGCAGACATCCCACCTCTCCCAGAAGTTTCATGAGTCTCCTGTATATTAATATCAACTTCCTTACACACAGAAATTATTTAGAATATTTCAGAAGTTCAATATTTCTACTTTTCTTGTCCTAAGTGGACACATCGTTTGTTTTTATGCATGGGCTTTATGTTAAGAAAGTAACACAGAGCAGCTTCCCATCAGCAGCCCCAGTACGAAGCTTTAATGGACAGTGCAGAGTGTAGGTAAAATCTGAAGAGAAGTTGCTGAGATTGACTGAAATAACAAAGCATCGCAGGATTCACATTGGTTGAATTTGCGTTAATTGGTTTGATTTAGAAATCCTGTCTTTTTGGTCGTTATGATCTAGTTCCTGCTCAGTTTTACAACTGCTGCTAACACCAAATGTAGTTTAAGGAAGCAAAGTCGAGTTCTGTCTGAAAGAACATGGACCAGTGAGGCCAAACAAACAAATGCAACATTGACTGTTTTCTTCTGTGTGTCTTGAAATGCAGCATACACTTCATGCACTTCACTTCACAAAAGCTATGTCACAGTTCAAATCAAAATGAAGTGGCTCATGTTCATGCAGGCCACTGGTCACGTCCATGTGTTTATTCCTGTAAAAGCGTGTGTGGGAACACGTGGGAACACGTGGGAGAACGTGGAATCCACCAGTAACTGTGAAGAACACTAAACAGAATACATCTGTCATCCCCATCTTCTTTTCCTTATGCTAATTCCTGTTTTACTGTGTCACTGACAGAATCCATCTTCAGAAGTAGCTGCGAGATGGTTTCCAAGTCCACCAATGAGAAACTCAAACAGGGCATTGCAGTCCGCTTCCATGGTGAAGAGGGAATGGTGGGTTCTCATTATGAAACTGTTTCAGTGGTACTGTCTCATTTATTCCAAAGCACAGCTGTCTTGTGGTTTGTGTTGAACTTGACGGTGTGTCTTTCAGGGCCAGGGTGTGGTTCGGGAGTGGTTTGACATTCTGTCCAATGAGATCATTAACCCAGACTACGCTCTCTTCACTCAGTCAGCTGATGGTAAATAATGTCCTCACTGTAATATCCAGTGTGACTAGCAGAATTTCATCATGCTGAATAAAGGTGTGTGTGTGATCTCCAGGTACCACGTTTCAGCCCAACAGTAACTCCTCGGTGAACCCAGACCATCTGAATTACTTCCGGTTTGCAGGTCAGATCCTGGGTTTGGCTCTGTACCACCGACAGCTGGTTAACATCTACTTCACTCGCTCCTTCTACAAACACATACTGGGTAAATGAACTAATATGTGGAGATAAACATTAATGTTATGTGGGCTCAACTGCCTTTAAGCCTTTTAGTTTTGCTTGGTGCCATTTACATAAATGCACCATAAAACTATACAGCTGTATTAAATTATTATAATCTGTAAGATTCCAAAGCTTACATTGCAAAGTGCCTTGAGATGACTCATGTTGTGATTGGGTGCTATATAAATAAACTGAGTCATACAATGCTGGAAATAAGACTTATTCTTTCCTGTATTGCTGATAGCTAGTTGACTTTCACTGACCCATGGAGACATTTTGTTTCCAGTTTACATCACGCAAAGCTTCTAGGAATCTCAGTATCCCAGAAAAAGAAAAATTTAATTCATTAACAATGGAAGAAAAGAGAACCAAGGCTGAGAATATTGCATCAATATGATTCTTATTTTTCTGTTACTGACAGTGTCAAAGTGTGTTTGTGTACAGATGTGTCTGTTGAAAACTTGCTCACACAGGCAAAATAAGTCATTTTAAATAGCTTCAAACCTGTTTTAGTCAAAGCTCTTCTTAAACGGTACTGCTGGCCTGTGACAGTGATTTAGATTTTCCATCTGGGCTTGTGTCTTTCAGGTATCCCAGTGAACTACCAGGACGTGTCATCCATCGATCCAGAGTATGCCAAGAACCTGCAGTGGATCCTGGACAATGACATCAGCGATCTGGGACTGGAGCTCACCTTCTCTGTAGAGACAGACGTATTCGGGGCGATGGAGGAAGTGCCGCTTAAACCTGGAGGCACCAGCATCCTGGTAACCCAGGACAACAAGGTCAGCTTCACAAAATGTAAATGTTTCATGCTACTATATTAAAATGCATATATAATAAAACATATATAAGTCCCAGCTTTAATTTGAGTCAGTTTTATATCGGTATAGAAAGAGCTGTGTGGGAGATACAGCCAGGTAACTACACACACCAGCCACACGTCCAGGTTCACAAGCAGCTGAACAGACACACATGAAGTGACACAAAATCATCATCAGTCGATTTTATGTTAGTATCAGGAGCTTAATGAAACCTTCAATATTAATAAATATCTTTCACTTATATAATGTCAGTAGACACATATCTCAGTATAAGTAAGCCTATTGGAGTGTTACACATTATTAATAACTAATGAACAGATATAACTGAAAAACAGGACTAAACTATGAGTACATGTGCATTTCTCATCAAAACATTGTAAAATAAACCAGCTTTCATTGAACTCCTGCTACTGTATCTGGACAGTTAGTTTTGGACCCTTGTGATTTGGGTGCTGAGTGTCACACATATAAACCTTCTTAAATTATAGATGAGATTTTCTTATTTGGAATCAAATGTGAAGCTCAGAGCCTGAAGGACAAAATGTGAGAGGTAAGTGTTGAAGTTCTTACAGACTTTTCCAACTGTCAATAATAGGAGTTGGTTTGTTTAGATAAACAGCTGGTGGTGCTAAGTCTGTGATTGAGTGTCATTAAAACAAGAGGGTGCAGCAGGATAACATAATTATGTTTGTTTCATGTATTAAATGCAGAAACCTCACAGTCACACTACTGCTATTTTCAGACAGCTGAATAGACGGCTGGAGAAATCAAATGACTGTTTTGTTTAATGGTCAGTGGAGACTGATGTTTCAATCTATATGTCTTACACAGATTAGGGTTCTTTTTCCGTGGGTAAACCTCAGATGATCAGATGAGTGGTATGTGAGCAGTGCAGGCCCACAGCTGCAGTTAAGTGTGTGTACTACGAGTGGACAGCTGGATGGCTTAAAACTGACTTAAAATCAGACGCTCGTGAGGCAGACAAATGCTGTGTCTGCTTTTGTAATAACATTTTATTATTATCTGACTTCTAATCCAGCTCTGAAATACTGAGTATTGATGAAATGTTAAGTCCACCTAGTTCTGACACTCATACTAACAATGCTTACCACGTAATAAAATGGCTGCTTAGTTGTGACTAAACATTAACTCCGTGACTAATTTGTTGCTGAAAATGGATCTACAGTATTCAATAAACACCACACATCCTGGCTCTTTATGCCAATTTTACACTTAAAAGTGATTCTTTAGTAATATCCTTCTTAAGTCAGTATGTTTATATAATGTTAAATCTGTCCTGTTTAAAAAAGTACCAAGCACTTTGTATTTTTAATGACTGTGTCCCTAAACTGTGCCTGTATCCACTTATTTTTATTACTGTACGAAGATTTAAGCCTCTTTTCCACATTTCTTTTTTTTTTTTTTTTTCAATCCCAGAAAGTACTTAACATTTCATCTGTTAAAAGTCTGAGGAGAAGCGTGGACACTGTATTTTTAGTTTGGAGTATTTCTTGTTGTCTTGCAGCATGCAGCAGTGTGGCTGAAGGGGTGATATTAATGACCATTCCCTCTAGTATGTTCATCCACAGTTGGTCTCCTATGAGCAATTGATCTTGCTTGGAAGAGTCCTAATTACAGAGTGCAGTGTCTCAGGGTTCCTGCAGGTGTCACTGTCTTGTAAAGCAGAAAACTGTCTAACAGGAGCAGGAAGAATAATTAAGCATGAGCTATGTGTCTTTCTCTTGTCCATCAGTATTTCATGCGGACTTGTGTGTGTGTATGTGTGTGTGTCCTCTCTCAGGCCGAGTATGTCCAGCTGGTGACGGAGCTGAGGATGACACGAGCCATCCAGCCTCAGATAAACGCCTTCCTGCAAGGCTTCCACACCTTCATTCCTCCTTCACTCATCCAGCTTTTTGATGAATATGAACTGGTTTGTGGTCCTCCTCTGACCCCCCCTGTCTTTCCCCTACTTCTCCTCCTCTTCTCATCCATCCTCTTTTACAATACACTTGCTATTCTCTGCCTGCCAGCCCGCTCTGCCCTGGTGCAGGGATTGATTAGCCACATGTGGGTGGGGGTGGATGGGGTTTGGCGGGATGCTAGGGTCACCTTGAAGTCCCTCCCTCTTTTCCAGCTCCATTAGAGGATCTTTTTCTGTGTGTGTCGGCACATTTCATGTCCTTATCAATAGTGTAGCATGATGATTATCCCTCCATGGATTTGTTGGACATGCCTCGGTCATGCTGTCATTGCAGGACAGGCAAAGACAAGTTACACTCTCACTCTAATCTGCTGTCTTCTGTTTAAAGCATGTGGCTGGCAGCATTCTATATTTTCTTCTTGATACAAAAATCCCTTATGTAACATTATGTTCACACCTGAATTTACTGTGTAGACAGTAACAATAAATTATTATTATAGAGACAGCAAAAAAGTTTAGACATTTCTGACATTGTTAAATACAGTTAAATACAATGAGAGATGACAAGATAAGGCCTGGTTATTGCTGTAGCTGTGGCATTTGCCCCCACTCGCACACTCTGGCAGCTTCTTTGTTAACTCACACATTTGTCCAGACAACAGTATTTTGACAGAATGCCTTTAAGGGATCAGAGCAGTCATTATATTACTACCCAAGTATTGTAGTGAAAACAAAATAGATGAATGTTAAATACAATAAACTAATAAATGACCGTGTAATATTATAAATTCACCAACACTGACTTTTTTAGTGCTACTAATAAGTAAAGGGTCACTTTGTGAATAGAAGAAATGAAATGAATGTTGCAGATTTTTCAAAGTAAAAGGTTTTTGTGTTTCTCACCTTGAATCTGTAGATTAATCAACATAAGACCTGTTAAATGTTACATTTGTACAGAAACCTTCTTAATGAGGCACATGTGAAACAAATCTGTGTACGTGTAGAAATACTAATTCATGATTGTGAAATCATGGAAAAAATCAGCTGGCATGTTGCAGATGTGCGATACTTGATAGAAAATGTCTTTTTAATCTCACTTTACATATTTATACCTGAATATTGGGAACATGCAGCTGTTGACTTTAAAGTCTGTCAGATGATTTCTCAGCATCAACAAACAGTGCTGCACATGGGAATGATCATTTAGATGTTGATACCAGATGTATGTCTAAAATTGTATGAGACAGGCAGTCCTGACTCCTGGCATATGGTTTTATATCTTCATTAAATAGAGTCATGGGATGGCAACTTTCTTTTAGTGAAATAATCCCTCTAGTAAACAACTTGCAACCAAAGAATGGAACATATACTGTTAATAATAAGAGAGGAGCAAATTCTTCCCAGAATGTAAAGGAACGCCCCAGAGGGATGTCATCCAAACCAGGCGATGTGCTGCAATTTATTGAAATATATCACATAATTTATTTCATGTAATAGTGGAGTCAAGTAAGGTACTGGACATTCATTTGCTTTTAAGTTCATCTGGGATGACGGAATGAACATAATCAGAGTTTTCTCTTACTTACAGGAGCTCCTGCTGTCAGGGATGCCAGAGATCGATGTGCAGGATTGGTGCAGAAACACGGAGTACACCAGTGGTTACGACCCTCAGGAACCAGTAATCCAGGTAGTATTTCACTGACGATAAACTTTTCAAATGTCAGACTGATCAGTTGAGTCATTTTCCACCAGACAACCAGTTCTGTTTGGGAGGCAGCAGACGAAGACATGACGCAGAAGAACAGATTCACTGTTCTACTTCTGTCTGATATATGTCCATGTTGACACTAAACTAAAGTCTAGTTTCTTCAGATCACCAGGCAACACATTTGTAGCATCCTTCCACTGCATGGTGCTGGCTCAACACGACACAACACGACATGACTCAACTCTACTCACATTTGAGTTTCCATTGGGCACAAGTAGTGATAAATAGTACCTGGTACTTTTTTGGCTATCACCTCCGCTGAATTTCCAAGCAAACTGAGGTGATTAAAAAAACGCAGAAGTGAGAACACTGCAGACTACTGATGGTCAGAGAGGTTACTACCACGACTACAGTCGTCTCGTCATCTGAAGTATTTTCCGAACTCCGATTTTAGTTTTATTTTTTGTAGGATTTCTGTTTCAGTCTCTTCCAAACCAAATTTTTTCTCCTTGTTCTCACAAAAAGCCACTTACCAAGGTTAAGTAGAACTGTATACCTGTCACTTTGCAACAGCGTTTACATGGGCAAACAAAAGAATGTCACCTTCTAGGTTATCTCATAGTGTCTGTCTATCTGTAGTGGTTCTGGGAGGTGGTGAAGAGCCTGACCCAGGAGGAACGGGTTCTTCTGCTACAGTTTGTCACTGGAAGGTTTGTTCCTTGGATTTTCATTAAAGCTCTCCAAAATAAAAAAAAAAGTGATTGTTGTAATAAAGGATCCTTCTCTTATCAGTTCCAGGGTTCCTCATGGTGGCTTTGCCTACCTGATGGGTGGCAGCGGTTTACAAAAGTTCACCGTTGCAGCAGTGCCATACACTCCCAACCTCCTGCCTACCTCTAGTACCTGGTAATCACTCTAGTTCTCTCCGACAGTTTGTATATTTCATAGATACAGTCCCCTCTGAAAGTATTGAAACGACAAGTCTAATTTATTTGTTTTTGCTGTACACTGAAGGCATATGGGGTTAAGTTAATCACACGATTACAGACAAAAGTTCAGAATTTCAGCTTTTGTTTGATACTATGTAGACGCTGATACCTTTTGTATCAGATGACCCAATTTGTGAATGAGCAAAAGTACCGAAGAATGTGACTAACAAGTGTTCTTTGTTATGCAGATATGTCCTATGAAATTGATTTTCAAATAATAACTAGCTTGAAATGACTACTCTGGATCTGGATCTGTGCAGATTGTATTTGTTGTTAAAAAATGATGATGTCACAGACTTGATGCAGTTGATACAAACGAGGCTTTTGAAAGCAAATAAAGTTTTATTGACTTTCATGTACTTTAAAACTATCTGCTCCTATACTTATATAGGAACTTATACTTTTGCTCACTCAAAATTGTGTGTGCTCTGTTAAAAAAGGTTTTACTGTATCTCTTGTGTTGTTTAATCACGGTGTACATGGCATCAAATAAAATGTGAAAATCTGAACTTTAATCTCATATCCGTCATTTAGCAAGTGTTCTTGGGCAAGATACAGAACTCCAGATTGGTTCAGACCAGTCCCTGCATGGCAGCTCTGGCAAGTGTTGTTGGCACTGGGTAGTGGGTGTGTGTGTGAATAACAAGCAACACTGTAAAGTGCTTTTAAATACCAATAATGTAGAAATCCCTTAACCCTATCAAACAGTAAGAAATTAATAACTACACATATAGCCCCAGTGTCAGTCACTCTGCGGCATTATCTCGGGGGCATCAGACAAAAACGACTCGGCACTAGAGGGCAGTATGTCTCTACTGTGTTGTCGGCACTGGGCAGTGGCTTCCTTGAACACTGATGGCACACTCTGAAAACAGAGAGATCTCTGCATGGAGGAATGTGGATTAGGAAATTCATATCACTACAGGTCTTTCTTCTGGATAGGTGGCCCAGCAGCATTCTTCCACCAGCTACAAATATGCCATCATGTCCACAGTGTTCCACCGTGTTGACCATGGTACCCCACACCCCCCTTTTGTTTTCTCTCCGCAGCATCAACATGCTGAAACTCCCAGAATACCCGAGCAAGGACGTCCTGAGAGACCGGCTGCTAGTTGCTCTGCATTGTGGGAGCTATGGTTACACCATGGCATAAACATCATATCACTTCATGCTGCTGTGAGTGCTCCACGACACTCCCTCCTCCACAGGCACTGGTTTTGTAGTCAGAAGCTGCTTTTGCTGGATTGAAGAGGAAATCCAGATTCACATGAATGAACTGCTGGAGAGACACAACAGACTGAACGGAGGCCACAGGTGCTGGATCTCACACACAATTTCTATTTTTTGATTGACGCTGGTCATTTATGCAAATAATACTTTAGTATCTATGACTATTTTTGTGCACACATTTATTTAAGAAAAACAGCATTTATGAAATAAATTCAAACAATGACACATATTCACACAAGCTTCAGTTTGGAATTGGAGTTTCAAATGTGCGTACATTTAAACTTTATCATAGTGTAACTGCAACAGTGTAGATCTCTTTACGTCCAGTCAGCACACTGGAGTATGGATCAGGCCGCATATTTCTGTCCAAACCCAATTCGAGCCAGAGGGTATGATTGCCGAACCTGATAAGCATGTTGCATTTATTGTTCAAACTTGGCCCAAAGACAATGCAGTTCAATTTGTGCAGTGCTTTGATCTAAAGCCCTCTGAGGACGGGATATGGCTCAAAATGTCAGTCTCCCCTTATATTTGAGTGCTTCAGCCATCTATTTGTTTAGTGTAATCATATTTTAAGCTGCACTTAAACTTTTGAAACTGAAATTTAACTAGCCCAACCCAACCCTAGTCGAACCCAAATATGATCTCTAAATTCCTACCTGAACCGTTCTGTACAGACGGGTTCCATCCATCCTTGACATCACACTGGCATCACAAATCTGGACTTTGTTTTTTCCTCAAGTTAAGGTTTAAGACTTATCAGTGCTTGCTCTTTTGGCCAATAGCTCTTCTCTTAACCATCAGAGCTGACTATCATCACATACCAGTGTCAGATACTCAGTTACAGTACAGTAAAAACAAACATATGCAGACAGTCTTTAACATAACAGCTATGTGTAATAGTTGATCAAGTCATTCCAAAAAGATGGTGTGCTCCCAGTCCATCCAGTACAGTTTACAGGCTTTTCTCTGTATTTGCTCCCATTTTCCACAAGATTGTCAGTGTTATCCAACACTGATGTTCATGTTCCTTCCAAAGATGCTGAATGGGGTTGAGTTCACAGTTCTGTGCAGGCCAGTCAAGTCCTTACCAAACTGAGGGAAGCTTTCTTCTAGATCTGTGCATGTTGAGACAAGGGCAAATTATTATTGATCAAGTAAGAATTTAGTGTATAGATTTTGGAAAACTACTGAACTCAGTACTCATGTGGACATTGCGTCAAGCCCAGTGTTCTGCCCAACCAAAAAAGTACGTAATATAGAGAATGACCTCTCATATGAGAAAATGGAACCATTGACTGTTTGGCATTTTAGCTTCATACATTTGTTATTCAAAAAATCATTCAAAATTTTAAAAAAGTAATAAAGATTAAACATGCTACAAACCATTTACACTAGTGTCAAGTGAGAATTTAATGTAGCTGCTTCCAGTTTGTGGAATTTCCAACCCTAGCTCTGTTCACTATAGCCAAATGATGACTTGGCATCAGATCTGCAAACTTATACTATAGCAGTCTGTTGGGAGGTTTGTGTGTGTTTCTCTATTAACTAAAACTCAACAGATTATTCTGTATAAACTGCAAAGAATTATGCAAATGTTAACAAAAGAGGATAAAAATAGTTTATGATGCTAACGTGTGGAAAAATTTAGCACAGATCAGCCACTGAGCACTGAAGTGAATGACACTGATTATCTTGTTAACACTGACACCTGTCAAGAGGTGGGATATAGTAGGTAGTAACTGAACAGCCAGTTCTTCAAGTTGATGTGTTGGAAGCAGGAGAAATGGGCAGCAGAAGGATCTGAGTGACTTTGACAAGTGACAAATTGTTATGGTTAGATGACTGAGTCAGAGCATCTTCCAAACAGCAGGACATGTGGGGGGGGTTTACTGGTCTACAGTGGTCAGTACCTACCAACAGTGGTCCAAGGAAGAACAAGCATAGGCTGTGATCAACATCTGGAGTGCTCATGCTGGCTTTGGTGTCAAGGGCGGATCAGTTTTCTACCTTTACAAGACCACATGCTGTCAGCTATTAGTTACTTCAGCAGTCCGTCACTGTTACAGCGTTCAATACTTGGGAGTATTCAAAACTAGTTAGCTTGGAAGCTAATTAGCGTCATACCTAGTTATTCCCGTACTCCGGTTCAGTTCATGTTTTTTCAGCTCTGTTTATTCGTCTCCTGCAAGACAATGACACTAAGTGAATATTCACTTTTTAAAAGTTTTTCCTGCATTCTTATTAGAGGGTGTCAGCATTTGCCGTTCCTCTCCTCCATAGCTCGCATTAAGGATGCCCAAGGTCATGCTCTTTGTATTTTTATGAGGAAGTTAAGGGAGGGAGGGGATGTGCCAAATGAGGAAAACTTACACTAGATCCTAATGTTGGTTCCAGTATTTCTACTCTGGAATGTATTTAAATTTTCCTCCCTACAGTAAGATGAATGCAAACACAAAAGAATCAGTACCTCCCACCAGATTTTTAATCTTGAGTGGAGAACGCCATTTAGATCTTCATGTAAATACGTTTACAGAACATAGAAATGAAACGTTAACCGAATAAACACATATGTGCTGTGTGAGTTGGGGTGATGGTGTCAAGTGAAATTCTTTCTAGAATACTTTTTTTCAATTTGTATTTTTGCATACACAAACATGCTGAAAATGTGTTTTCATTCCTACAAGAATAGGGATCATTTGAATGTATCACACAGACTGGTGGCTTAGTTTTCCTTCTGTTCATTTGTAATGATTCTGAAATCACTTTTCCTATTATCAGTATTGTTTTGAATGCCTCGTGCAAAAGCTTTTGTAAAGTAATTGTTTATTGAAAATTGAGCTTTTATACATACTGTATCAAATGATGTATTTTACCATAAATATATGTTGTGCTTCGAGATTTTCTCCAATAAAACATGTTTTGTAAAAGAGGTAACGAGCTGCAGAAGACGCAGTGTCTTGTGTTTGTGTGGCTGTTAAGAGTGAGGAGGTCTAAGCAGATCCTGTCCAACCCCCTCCTGTGTGTGTGTGTGTGTTTGTGTGTGTGTGTGTGTGTGTGTGGGGACACAGAGCTGTGTGTTTGCCTTGATAGACATATGTGGCCACAGCGTGAGAGCTGTATTGGGTCACCGGTTTAGAGCAGCAGGTCTACTGCTGGTAAATGGCCCCTAACCAGTGTCGAGCAAACCCAGCATCTGCTGCAGCTCTGTCCTGACAGCACATCGCAGCCTCAGCCTCATTCCTCATCCTGTTACAGCATCAGACCAGAATAGTTATTTTGAAGCCCAGTGTTGGTGCCACTCCAAAAAACAGCCAATAGCCAGACAACACCTTAACAGAAACATTTAAAGCTCCAAAGCAGGGCTTAACAAGACAAAGGTTTTGAAGACTTAATATTGCTAATTAGTTTGGTCTCTGTGATCAGTGGAGAGACTGATCTGAGATGTACTGTGTTAGCCTGAGGTGGAGAAAGGCAGTTAACCTTTATCCAAAGGCGACAAATGTGCCTCCTGTTGTCGTCACTTTGTTCACACATCTATATTTAGGAGTCATCTACTGTAGTTTTGTTCAGTGTGTGTGCACCACATGTCTAGTTGCTGCGAGATGCTCAGTAAATGCCTCCAATTTGCAGGGTCGCCTGCTTGTTTGATTGATTACAGTTCTCAAGTAACTTTCCCCAAAGCCAGCTCTTGAATCACTGATAACTGACAGACTACGACTTGATAAGACAACCTGAGAAAGCTCAAATTAGGAAGATGTTTGTATATCCTATTATTGTTTCTGACTTAAAAATAAGGTCCTAAGAGTAACATTTTTGAGAAGTATGTACAAATGAGAAATTGCATTTTGTTTTGGTTCAGTGCAGGAAATCACATTGCAGATTTCTTGGATTTGCTGCAGAAGTGCCACACAGCTGGATAATCCAATATGAAATAGCAAAGAACATATATGTACGATAGCTCAGTGGATAGAGCAGTCGTCTTCCAACCCAAGGGTGAATTCGATTCTCGGTCCTGGCAAACTACATATTGAGTGGTCCTTGGACAAGACACTGAAACCATGTAGTAGTAATTTCCCCAAGGGCATCAATAAAGTATCAATTATTATTATTATGTAACAAAACCTAAGAGGACTTTACACAGATACTGTTGCACTCCAGGCTGGATACAAGGAAATTAACACAGGACAGTTTGTGTATATGGGAATTAACACCAGTGAGACTGGTTTAAGTTCCTTTGAATCCTGTTTTGTGTTTAGTAGTAGACAGAACCCAAATACCTAATGCATCAAAAGGTACTTTCTCAGGCATATGATTATACCTTCCAGATTCATATCAAGACACAGAGAAACAGCTAAATCTCCAGATATTAAAGAGTGGGTAGATGCACTTGTAAGAGAATGCATCAGATGAGTCTGTCATGAGCAGATTAAAACGTAGTCTGGGTGAACTGTCCTCTTGAGACTTTTTTTGGAACTTAGATGTTAGATGTGATGTATAGCCAGGCTCCGTCACCCTCTCTTTTATTTCTCACGTTCATCATTACGTTCCTACATGTGGGTTTGTCTAAATTAATTTCTATCTTCCTGTTGTCGTAGAATTCTATAGGCTGCAGGAAAAATGCCACTGTAGACTAGACTTTAACTTTATCTCAAAACTTTATTACTGAATATGAAAAATGAATACAGGTGAAGAGATAGTGAGAGCTCCCTCCATCTCTTGGCCAAGGGGAGCAAGGGGAAAAGAACTTCTGGAGAGCAAAATCCAAACAGTATAAAACTTCACCTTTTGTCATAGGATACTCCTTCTTTACATATACAACTGCACAGATAAAGACATACATAAGTGATGATGGTCAAAGCCTGGCGTACTTGTGTAGGAATGTGTGAGAATAGACAAAGTTGCCAGTTACACTAGAACATTAGAGTTACGCCAGATAACCTTCTCAAATTAATGTTGTCCAGCTGTGAAAACTCACTTTAGTTCGAAAACAAAGGGTCATGCACTGATGTTACACAATCAGAGAATAGCTGAAACACATAAAAGAACAATGGCGAATGTAATGGCCTGAGTATAATACCAACATGATGAATAACAATGTAATATGTAATGTAATATAATAATGTATACATAATGTAGTATAATGTAATATAAGATATGCGGGGGAAACCACGCAGCTACACTCCCCATGTAGTACCGTGTAGACGTAGTAGTAGCAGTATGTACTTCTGTAACCTTGAAAGTAATGAAGCTCTTTTTAATGCTATGTAGCTTTAACCCCACAAACAAACAGAAAAGTCCCTTTTTCCCCTTTAGGAATGTTAAGAAGGAAACAAGAGACACTCTCTCCTCTACTATGAAGCCATGCTGTAATAGAAGCAGTATTTGGTTTAGTATTGTCCTGCTGTAATATGAAGGTCTTTCCTGAAAAAGACGTCTGGATGGGAGCATATGCTGCTCTGTATCTTTCAGTATTAATGATGCCTTGTTAGGCGAGTATTTTCACCACATCATATCATTATTATGCATATATTCCAACTCCAAGCTATATAAACTTTAAGGTTTATTGGATTTCAGCACATCAGGTGTATTTGTGCAATGAGGGAGGGTGTGGCCTATGGAAATCAACACCCTATATTATGGTGTGCGTAATTATTAGACAGCTTCTTTTTCCTTAGACAAAATGGGCCAAAAAAGACATCTTGAAATTGCAGTTGAAGCTCAATTGAAGATGTTGGGGTGCGATCACAGGACCATGAAATGTTTAGTTGCAAATAGTCAACAGGGTCGCAAGAAACATGTTGAGAAAAAAGATGAAAATTAACTGCCAAAAACTGCTTTAACGTGCTTTGTTGGACAGCACCGTGAACTGTATTCACAGACAGTGAGTTTGGACCGCTAAGCCCATGCAGTGATGTCATCACATATTCATACCTGTTTTTAAAGTTGTCTGAGGGCCCGAAGATCACAGCATCCAATACTGCTGACCTGTTGTCAATTAAGCTAATTAGTTACAAAATGTTCTTCCAGCTCTTCCTTGTTAGTACCACTTAATTTTCCTCTGTCCTAACGTTTTTGAGATGTGTTGTTGCCATCAATTTCAAAATTACCTTATTTTTCTCAGTTTAAACTTTAAAATGTTTTATTGTGAATAAATATGAGTTTATGAAATTTACAGACCATTGCATTTTGTTTTTATGTGGATTTCACACAGTGTCTCAAATGACAAGCAACAGATACAATAAATGAAAACAGCCCTTTAAAAACTGATTCCACTTAACAGAACAGTAATTAAATTTACAGCAGAGTCAGCCTTTCCGTGTGTTTCAAATCAAGTGTCGGTGTGATAAGAGACTTCAACAGTAAATGGTAGCATCCATACATGTAGTGACCTCCCCCAATGCCATGACGATGCAGTATTGTCTGTTCTCTCTCCCCCAGTATTTTTATACAGTATGTGTGCCTGCCTCTGACTCTTACATGTCACTAAACACCTGTTGTGCTCCAAAGCTCAACTGTTGATCCCGTAAACAGTTAGACCCAGAAAAGCTTTTAGCATTAGCTCTCCAAATGTCAGCTGGGTGGAAACAATGGTCAGGGCCGGCCCAAGCCTCCATGAGGCCCTAAGCAAAATTTGAATTTTGGGGCCCTCTATTACTGTCAAAAATACTGATTAATGATCATTCACACACCTACCATAAATTTATTTCAGCAATACAAACAACATGCAGTTGCAGCAGTGTTTACATGACATGTTTTTACCTGTCTATGGTTTTTAATAGGGATGCTCCGATCAGGTTTTTTGCTGCCGATCACCTATACCGATCACATGGATTGGCTGTAAATTTAAAAGTCATGATGAGTGCTACTGGCTACATAATCTGGAAAAAAGGAAGCATAAAATCACTTTAATTTAGACAAAAACATGTTTTTACTTACTTTACTTACTACTTTTTCAAGAGAAAAAATACAAAAAAAACTTGCAGGCACAATGCAGCAACTATTCAGCCAAAAGGACATCTGAAAAACACTTAAAAACACCATACTCTGCCAAGTGTTTGTTCTTTAAATGTCATTTTAAATTCGTTGTGTTGAAGCATTTTAACGCTTCCCCCTGCAAGGTATTTTTTTGTTGCATGTGTTGCAGGATGCAAACTTTACATCACTCTCAGAGACGGTGTAAAAATTCCACAGGGCAGACATGTTTATCTACCTTCACGCCTGCGCACTGTGAAGGAAAGGGAGAGGGAGACACTACACCACACACAGGACCTCTGCAGGCTGAAAAATATGAGCTACAGGTGATCAGCTTTTGTGATCGGCAAAGAAAGGCATTGATCGGAATACGATGATCATATACTTTTTCACAGAAATCGGCCGATGATGATCGGTGGCCGATCGATCGGAATGCCACTAGTTTTTAATCTGAAATGGTGGTAAACTCAGCTTCAAGTGTTGCATGAGATTGATTTCCACGTAATATTCAAAGTTATATAGTACTAACTATACTGAATGTCATAGACCACTAAAAGTAAGAAAATAAACCAACATAAAATGCATATACTGTGGTCAACTGCTTTATTATTTTTGGTTTTAAATAAACTGTAACAGCAATGAACTACAATTAAAAACCACTTAAAGAACTTAAATAAACAGTCCCTCATTAATATGTTCTTTATACGAAAATAAATGAAAATCTACAAAACAGACAGTATTAAATAAAAATATCAAACAAATACTTAAATAATGACGTAAATGAAACAAGATAACAAACATGCTTTAAAAACCAAATACCAGGTTCATCATCTGAGTTGATGCCGGAAATGCACCCCCATCCTATCCCTCACTAGGAAAGCCTCACATCCATGAAATTTAACCCTAACCCTAACCCTAACCAGCATCAGTCCTACAATCTTACTGTCAAATTATTCAATTCTAGGACAAACAGAAACTGTATTTTTAGGGGGGTGCATTTTGTTGCAGGCCAGTCTGCCCTGAAATGCATTGTCCTAAAGAAATAGTTCATTTCTAGCACCAATTATGATCGCCTCTATGGTCAAGGGAGGTATATTGGATCTAGATTTTCTTAATGCAACACTAGCATATTTCTATGTTCATGTTTTGTGCGTTTTGTTGTGTTTCTAAAGGAATTTTAATGTTTTTACAGATATTTTAAACATTTTAAGGTGCTATTATGTGACGGGAGTGCAGGGGTGCCTTTTCTGGCACAACACTGGCTCTGACAATGGTCACCATTGCATGTTCTTTCTCAAGACATCTATCAGGCACATTTCTGTGTGGCAGCTTTGTAGGCATTCCCAGTAATGTTCTTTGCATCTTTAATATATGACAATTATAAATACTGGGAATATCTCTAATATCCCTCAATACTTCCTTCAGCCATTATACATACATGCACCTGTTGGAAGATACCCTATCTAGTACAAAAACCATGTTCAAGAACTAAAGTAATGCAGCATTATTTTGATTAGTAACTGTGACGTTATTACTTTTTGTAAAGTTTAATCCTAAGTAAAGTAATAATAAGACTAGGAACACTAGTCATATAAAACTCGTGTGACCATCGTTTTCTCTCTGTCTTCTTCGTTCTGCTGCCTCTCCACTGCTGCTTTTTAAAAAACAAAAAAACAATTACAGTTAAATGCATTGTTAAATGTTTCATTGACATCTCTATTTGGTGTGATTATTCTTTTCATTTCTTCTACATTGCACCTAATTTGAATTAAATGTAGAAATATGTATATCATAAAGGAATAAAGAGTTTCTATATGTGGTTTAAATCTGATAATCAAGTCTTATTTTACCATTGATTAAACATGACAGGCTGGTAGGCATTAGTACAGTATTTCATAATATCATGTCAGAACCACATAGTGCAAATTATAAATGGGTTTTTTTTAGGTGCAGGGACTATCCATAGAAACCTATAAAGATGAAGCTTTCATTGTTTTCCTGATGATCAACAAACCTCTGTTTCACAACTAGCAATAATAAGTCTGAAAATACTGTAGGTATAGTTATACTGCAGTAAATATTCAATTCAACTTTATTTGTATAGTGCCAAATCACAACATAATTAATTTCAAGGCACTTTACAGTGTAAGGTTTAGGACCTTGCAGACCCTCCAGACCCTGCAGAAAGATAGAGAGAGAGAGAGTGAGAGAGAGAGGACAAAGCACAACTAGGGGAGAGAGAAGACATAAAGTTATGGCATAAGAGTGGACAGAGAGAGAGAGAAGGAGGAGCTCAGTGTATTGTGGGAGGTCCTCCAGCAGACTAAACCTAAAGCAGCATAACTAAGAGATGGTTCAGAGTTACCTGAGCGATCTCTAACTATAAGCTTTATCAAAATGGAATGTTTTAAGTCTAGTCTTAAAGGTAGAGAGGGTGTCTGCCTCCCGAACCTGGATTGGGAGCTGGTTCCACAGGAGAGG
>JAUBNQ010000008.1:23062330-23073629 GCA_032353495.1 Ctenopoma kingsleyae | reverse complement strand
AGAAATGCACTAACTGCTGTGCAAATGTTAATAGTGTTCTGAGAAATGCACCAAAGCGACTGAGAAAAACTGTAATAGGCCAATGCTCCAGAGAGGAGTGTACAGGAACACACTGGAAAAGACAAAAGTCAGACTAAAAAACAAAATAAAATAGTAGTGTGTTAAATAAATGTACTAATGTAGTAATGTAAATAAGTGTATCAAAAAAGCGGCTCCGGTTCTGGTGTTTCTTTCTTGTCCCTAGAGAACCCAGCCTAACACTCACAAACTTGGGAGATCACTAAATTTACATCAAGGATACCACCAGAGGCATGTGGATGTGGAAAGTATGAATTGCTTTTTAGTGAGGGTCAAAAGCTTACACATGTTACATGACATAATATGTCATTGTTATTTTAATGTTGCATGTTTTAATTATTATTTTTTTAATAACTGATATTACTGTAAATGGGCCAGAATTAGCCAAACTGCAATTTTTCCAATCATATCGTGTGAACAATAGGTCTGCATGTCTCTGTTCTGTGGGAGTAACTGAAGAACAGCAACACAGATACAGAGAGAACATGGAAACTCTTGGCTCTTGGTGGTTCCTGGTTGTTTCTATACCACAGGTACAGGTATGATTATTTGTACACAAAGGCCAAGTTCCACTATGATTAACAGTTATAAAACAGAAGCAGGTATACACAAGAAAGATTGTATGTGGATATTTCTCTTTTCAATTTGGGCTCCTTTCCTCTGACAGCCACAAATGCAGCACCATAATCAAAGATGATAGCCTCTGGGGCAGCGTTGCCCCCTCCAGCTGGTAGCCTCATAAAATATTTTTTTCTTAGAGAGTGCATCAAACCTGTATTTGAAGTCCTCAGTAGTAAGAATCTGCTTTGGCATCTGGTTTGAGTTAAGAGTGGAGCTGGCAGCTACTTCTGCCTGAATGTCTATCACCTGTCTTTCTCAGTCTTCTCTGATTTGACAATTTGCTTGTTCTGTCTCATCCTTGTAATGTTTCTACACTACAGGGCCCAGGAGCACAACCACAAGATAGACATTAATAAAAGTACACTTTTATTCCCAACCATCAGAGCACAACAGGTGGTGAGGGAGCTTGAGAGAGCTTGGTGCAGATAGGCACAGTACACCACAAAGTATGGTGGATAATAATAATCAGGCTGGCAGGTCAGCACGCATAGGTGTTGCAGATATGAGCAGTAATTGCTAAATCTAGGCTTCTGAAGAAAGAATCCGTCTGATAAGCAGGCAGATAATTTATACACATCTCAGGCAGAAGCATTCAAGGTAATGAACAGGTTGTGCAAGGTTATGCAAAAAAGATCAGTGGACCAGATTCAGGTACATACTCAGGTCAGTATCCATGTACAGGTAATATCTAATGGTAAATGGTCTGCACTTATATAGCGCTTTTCTACCTACACTGGTACTCAAAGAGCTTTACACTGCTTCTCATTCACCCATTCACACACACAAGCGCGCGCACACACTCACACACTGATGCTGCTATGCAGCTGACCTGACACACCGGAGGCAACTTGGGGCTCAGTGTCTTGCCCAAGGACACTTTGATATATGACAGAAGGAGCTGGGAATCGAACCACTGATCCTATGATCCCCATCTTTAGTGGTACTAAAGGCTGTAAAGTAAAACTGCCACCATGCCTCTGTGCTTTTTTTGGACAAATGTTACTTTTCTACTGTATGTGTTAAGATTCATATTAGAACATTTGTCTCTAGACTAGTTAACTTATATTTCAGAATGTAAAAAGACAACATTTACTACAAAGTTCTGGTCTACATACACACTGACATCTTTTCCATCCTAATTAGATGGTTCACATTAAGCTGTAATGCCCTGGCGTTGTGTCTTCTTTCCTACCTCCCTACAAGATTCTTGGCTGTCAGACTGTGGGAAATCACACAGTTGTTGGGAGTTAGAAAGTTACAATCTGGTGTCTGCGTGAGACTGGTCTAATGCCCAGCTACTGAATTTAAGAAGCAGGAAATTTTATGACTTTTCACAGCAGGCCACTAACTTATTAATCTGAAGAGGGGTCAGAATGAGACACAGCTGAACTAGTTAGAAAGTGATGTAGCTGTGTTGTTTGTGACAGCCTGTTAGCTTCTCAGTATCAGATTTTTAAAAATGTTCATTCCATTACTCATTATGCTTGTTTTCTCAGAATGAGAATGTGTTCGAGAAGAGCTACCGTAAGTATCTGTGGGATGAAATCAACGTCACAATGATTTCGTACTCGTAGAGAGGATTTGTACGTAAAACAATGTTTGTCTGTCCATAAATACGGTTTGTGCATGTGTAAAAAAGATTTGTGCGTACTGTAAAAAGGTTTATACATGTGTAAGACAGATTGTGTTCATAAACATGATAGGGGCTGTGCAAAAATCACTATGTGTACAGACAAAACAAGGAAAACTACACGTACAACCCTGAAGTTACACACACACAAATTCTGACACAGTTTTGACGTTTTAATCTGATTGGTCAGTCATGGCCAGCTTTACCCAATCACTGGACAGACTGTCTTTTACTTTCAGTACACCTGCAGAAATGCGCACAGATGTTTTCACCATAGAGATGTTTCATGTGGATCCTTTTACTGAACTATGTCTACAAACTCACAGGAGATAAATCTACATCCAGCTGGAAGCTACAAACTAAACTTTAGTGACTTATTAATGTTCTGAAACAATCAGATTATATGTGGAATGAGGAGGTGAGTCTCATTCATCTGACAGCGTCTGACATGCAGACTGTTTACTCTCAGATTGTAACAGATGTGAAAACATAGAAAATGTGAGTGAGATAAAGATCAACATACAGGAAGGTTTTCTGTGATTATGGTGAATGCTGATCTTTCCTTTGTTCTCTGTGGTTTATAGATCAGTGTTGTTGATCAGATGTGGAGAGGTTGATGTTCAGATGTCCTGTGTACAGATAAAGTTTGTCTGTATTTATTTTTTTCATGAAGGAGGCTTTGTGGCTTCCTTTTATTTTGCGTGAGATCTTAATAAGGTCAGACTGTATTATTTAATGTTAATAATTAGACACTAATAATGAGGAAAATGTACTAAAAGCATATAACTACATGGTTTAATTTCCTTAATATCAGCTTATCGCTCTTCTGTAGAGTGGAAATATTACACAAACTAATTGGAAAAAGATCGTACGGTGGTGTGTGTGTGTTGGCATTCATGCTCAGCTCTGCAGCCCAGTGGATGTGCTGCTGACCTGGCTACTACTACTATTCCACTGCTAGCTGCAATTGCCTACGTTAACTTTAATATTCTAATTACCAGACAACGCATATTAAAGTTCACCTCGGCAATTCTTTTCAAAGCTGCGTGGTCTTCTCCAGAGGAATCTGACTTATTAGCAATATTCTGGCTTTATTTATTTGCTTTAAATGAACACTAAAATGCCGTTGTACCTTTCAGGGCCTGCCGTGCAACAGGGACAGTCTGCCCTGTGATTAGGTATGACTGGCCATGACTGACCAATCAGATTGAAGTGTCAAAACAGTGTCAGAATTCGTGTGTGTGTGTGTAACTTCAGGGTTGTATGTGTAGTTTTCCTTGTTTTGTCTGTACACATAGTGATTTTTGCACAGCCCCTATCATGTTTATGAACACACTCTGTCTTACACATGTATAAACCTTTTTACAGTACGCACAAATCTGTTTTACACACACACAAACCATATTTATGGACAGACAAACATTGTTTTACGTACAAATCCTCTCTACGAGTACGAAATCATTGTCATTGACGCCGTCTTGTGTAACAGTATCTCTGTGTCTTTGGAAGATGCCAGATTTTTACTCTAGAACAAAGTGAATGCCATTTAAGAGATCAAGTAAAAAAGCTGAGATGGTAATAGAATATATCTGGATGTGTTCTTGACCATAAAGTTGTGTAATTGTTTCCACAAATCTTATTTAACAGTGTTGTGAGTTCCTCTCCACTGGATAAAATCTTTAGAACTATTAGATGAATTATTCTTAACAGCATAAAAATCTGAAGTAAAAAAGTTAAAAGTTAAAATATGTCTGTGATAAATGGTTATTCTTTGTAAATGTACTAAAAAAACACTCGCAGTGGATGTTTCTGTCATGCCACCACCATCATTTGCTTCATTCTCCTCACTTGTTCATTCTGGTTGGACAATAAATTGAACAAAAGAAGAAAATAGCTGAGCCTTTATAAACCAGACATGACAAATCCACACTAAATGAAATTACGTAGCTACTGGCTACATGAGCCCAAAAGATCTGTCTGACAGATATACTGCAGAAGTTATAATCGATTCAATACCAAGTAAACACAGGGTCAGTATCACTTCCAGTTCTAAACTTCCAGCTCTAAAATGCACTTGAACTTACACATGCTTTCCTGTAACAGAGAGTAGCATATCATACCCCAGAAGGAGCCAGTTACAAGGGTTAGGGTGCAAAATCTCTCAACAGACAGCTAAACTGAAAATGCTGTGTGAAGCTTGTCCAGTGTTGCTGGGATTTGTCTTGACACAATTCACAAAAAACACGAGTGCTGCAGCATTCCAGGAACCTATATTCAGCATGTTCTTTGCTACTAATGCAAAGATTGTGTTTGGTGCTGAGGATTCAAAAGAGACCCACAGCATTACATCCTTCAGTGAATACCACACACTGAGCTCTTTTCTCTTTGCCTTATTGTACTATATACAGTCTCTGGATTAGAACTGCTGCTGAGTATTTCATCTATATTTTCAGTCAGAGGTATGGCTGATGTGGCGAGGAGACAATTTGAGTTATAATGGAATGTGAAAAGCTGGAAATTTAACACTGCCACCAATTTTCTGTGGAACACTTGTCAAATAGGTCTTGAAGCACAAACTATTCATTTGTTTAAATATAACTCAAAAGTAAGAATGAAAGGAAATTGAAAGATCTGAGGACCTCTCATGGTGCCTTTAAAGCCTACAAACCCATGCAACGATTAAATCGTTATTTATTATATAAATTAAAGCAACTTTTGTCATTCCATTGAACAAAAATAAATAAGTTGGCTTGTACTACACTTCAATGTCTGTGCAATAGGTACTAGGCTATGTGAAACTATTGTCACAAAGCACATATACAAATCCATAAATTCCAGTTTAAAAAAAAGAATACTATGCTATATATCTATATAAAGACAGCAAGCTGTCAGTTGTTTATGTTGATGTGTTGGAAGTAGAAAAATGGGCAAGTGGAAGGATCTATAAGCATTAGAAGTTATACACAAGTTTATACACAATAACATCCACTGATTTTAAGTCATAAAGGGTTAAACAGGCTGACAAATGCAGCAAACAGTTAATCTGATCAAGATCAATCAGATCAATGTTGCCTCTTCTCATTCAGTTTTCTTTAAACTGTCCTGTGAGAACAATACACCAGAGGACATCTTGGGTGTCACTCAGGCCATGTGTGTCTCATATTGACAGAGCTTTAATATATCACCCTCCTCTGGCATGTGTCTCCTCTGTCTCCTCTGAATGTGTCTCTTGTGGCTTCAGATCACAGACCTAGAAGCTTGCCATTACCAGCTGGCTGAAGACAGTGCCCCTGCTGGGTATGGAGGACCCAGGACCACAGCCACATTGCAGAGAAGCGTGAACTATTAACTCAATTGGAACCACCCGCCAGATTTCAGTAGATTAAAAATAGAAATATTAATTCCAGACTCATGCTATGTAAATTCAAATTAATTAAAACTGTATATCATTCAGCAAATAATTTGATCTCAGTCATCTGTGTAATGAAAGGCATTTGATTAATCTGCTGGAAAAAAAAAAACATCCAAAAGTGATCAGACTGTTTTCTCTCTGATCTTTCTGACTAGTAGTGCTCTCAGAATTGAAGAAGTGCCTGTCAATTAAAAAGGAACCTGTGCATGTCTTTTATGTAGAAATAGGCAAGAAATGGCCTCAGATGACTTTTTACCCACATCCAGTTTGTATCAGTATATCTATAACTTGAAGGTTTACTCTGTTGTGAAGAAGAAGTGGGTGTGACACAAGGGCTGTTCTGCAACGTAGGTGAGCATAAGGATTTAACGTGATGTTTGACCTTACCTGGAGGGACAAGCCCCTAGAGGACAGCCTTCTGATGTCTTCCATTTGGAGGCAAAATGTTCGAGTTATGTACCAGAGCCCAAAAAAATGCATACATATGACTGTACTTAAGTTTTCTTTGCTCTGGTCTGGTTGAGATTTTCCCCCTCATATTACTGTATCTTCATTTCAAGTGGATGTTGGGCACCTCTCAGGCTGAAAAGAGCATGACACACTAACATACTGTATTAGGCAATGAAATGTGCAACCACATAGCAGCACAAAGTCTCTCCAAACTCCACAGGCAGCAGGAATCAGGTGTGATCTCCACAAACTAGCTGACAAGAGCTGAGTCTACTGTCTGACTCTACATTTTGCGGATGTCACGAGTTCATGCATTCTGCAGCACACAGGCTGCATGGAAAAGAAGCAACACTACCGCTACAACTGCATTATGCTAAATGTTAAATGGTTTTAGCTTATTGATGGATCAGTGGAAAAAGATCTTCCTGAGCAGGCTGGAGCACTGACACACAGGGGTCAAGTGCTGACGACCTTAGTCGTTGACAATGGGATAGTTTCATGCAGAGGCGTTTCTTGCGCTATGCGAACTATGCTGATGCATAGGGCCCCGCAGCCACTACGGGGCCCCCAAGCTACTGCTCTAGTCTCAAAATATTTTAGTAGAATTAAATGTAATTCTAATATCTCCCAGATTGACTATACTATTAAAAGAAACTTCTCTAAATCGTTGGGAAGTATTTTTGATATCACTGCAAAAACAACTGTGCCAGAGTATTAACTTTGATTTGCTTTATACCAGATATGTCCACTGCTAAATAGTTTTCTTTGTTAGCTCAATGAGTAAGGAAATGCTCTGGTATGTGGGATTCCAAGGTCCATGAGCACTCACGGCCATAGTACTTTCTTTTTTTGTTTTATTTGATCATTCCTGTGTGGCTTCATTGACATTTAAAAATGATAATTGTCACAATGATAATAAAATAGTTTTAAAACAGTGCATTTGTATGTAACTTTTGCTGTCAAATCTTTTTCTGAGAGGCCCACAGGAATGTTCACATCATCATATCTGGCCCTCTATTTAAAAGGTTTGGACAGCCTGCTCTTTACATAATGAGGTTTACTATGCAATAAACCAAATTGTTGAATCTCAAAACACAAAAATTTAAAAACAATGAATCTGATTTGAATCTTTGCTCATGATTTGCCTGGTATCTTAAAAAGGTACCATTCTAAAGTTTGTAAGCTTCTGCACCTGTATGGTTATAGAGAGGGATTTTTTTAACTTTTATTATTTTCTGTAGTCTATTGTTTGGTTCAGTTTGATTTTGTTCTTTGTTGTTTTTAATTTCAGTTTTGAGAACCTACTATGATGCATTGCTGCAAATCATCAAAGGGTTTAAATTCCCAGGGGGAAAAAATGATCTTGCATATGGCCCCCACAAAGCTGGAAATGGCCCTGGTTTCAAGCAACACCACTGTGTGGTCCAGTTGCCCAAGTTGTTACTGGAGGCTGGGAGGCTTGTGTTAAAATGCACACACTGAACTGAGAGTGTAATTGTGCTGTGTCAACAGTCCACAAAAACCATAGTTCAAAGAAAAAACATGCTCACACCTCTAGTGTTACTGTGCATTCGACTCATTGTTCAGCTCATTCTGGTTCTCAGCTTTCAGCTAAAGAGCTCTAATATGCCCACTGTACACTACATGCTGAGCACAAAACAGTGGAAAAAGTTAACTAATTATTGAGCTATTGAAAAACCTGACAAAATCCAACTAAACAATTTTTAATGTTTGCAGGGACTTTGTTACTGTATTGCAGTTTAAGAAATCCTGAACTTTATAGCTGTTACTAATTTACCAACAGATGATGGTAATCATTTTCATTTTTAGTTTTACTCCAATATTTAAATATGTAATAGTTTTCTGTTAGGCACTGTTCAACTGCAGTACAGTGTATTTGTACCTGCAAAAGACTAAACTTAAATCTAAAATAATTTAACTTTTTTTTTTTTGCTATAGATTCTAATCAACTTTAGGAGCTGCAGACCTTGACACCCACTCCTTTACCCTTTTTAAATCACAGTTGTTGCATTTAACTTTATAGATTTCATATATTCATCAAACGTATTATTACTGAAGAATAGGTGCAAATTTACTCTTAAGATGAGACTATAAATATGGGTGGGGACTGAATATAAACTGGTGATTTAGCCTATATTGTATTCACAATAACACAGTTATTAGTAACTATATTGTTATTGGCTACAATATGAAGAGAAAATACAGCTTGCACATGCTTGAAAATAAATGCACAAATTTGTAATACTAATCTACAACTTCAAAATATGTCCTCAGTTTAGCAGGTAAAGTACAAAGTATTTTAAACAGTTTTGAACTCACACACTCAGGCACCTTTGTCTTGAAAGTCTCAGTACCGCCAGTGAAAAACACAAACATATTTTAAATATTTTTTATCCATATTGTTTCACATTACTTGAATTATATCTTAGTATCTGCTGTCTTCATAACATCACAAAAATAGTTCACCAGTATTCTAATCTTTCCAGTATTCTGTCTCTTGTATACACTGACTAGTTTCTAAGCCAATGACTGTTTTCGGTGTTGGGCAGTATTACAGTGTTATGTCAAGGTGAGAATTTTTCCGTCTGTATCAAGTATTTGCCTATAATAAGTCTCAAAACACATTCCTAGCTGTTGGCTGTTACACTAATTTGATGATGATTGACATTTTGACACTGTAAATGTATCACAAACATTTGTATTCTCCACTGAATAAATTGCTATAACTGTGGTTATGAATAACTTCAGTAACAATAATAAATAATTCCTCATGGCTGTTGTTGTAGAGTTTTCTGTTATCTTTGTCATTTCAAGCACCATCCTATATTTCTAATGTTGTCTTTCCAGCACACGGAGACTATGTCGTCATTGGTGGTGGTTTGGGAGGGATCTATTTTGTACTCCTTAGCCACCCACCAATGCCACCCCAGCCCTTGACACAAACACTACATGAGCTACAATTTCTATTACTTAACTGTGGGTCAGATCAGACGCAATTACTGTGGGTGCCACCTGGATGGCTGAACTTTGCTGGTGGGGTGGCGCTGGGCATCAGCTGCGCCTATCATTTGCAATGACACCTCATCTTCTGAGCTTTCGCCTCTTAAGGCGCTGTGGGAGTGGATAGCAAAGAAACCTAATCTAATTACTGAAGGACAGGGATGTATTACCCTCTGTTTTCTTCTGCTATATGTTCATTCTTTTTGACAACTGAAGGCTTTGTGGACATAGTATTTGGCAAATGTGCAATGTTGGGCAGATTACTGAGGCACATGTGATCTGGCAGAACATAAATGCTGCTGGCAAAGTGTGCTGAATGGTTACCATGAAATAAAACTGTATGCTCTGTAGTTCATCTGAATTTATTTCGACTCTCATACAAAATGTAATTATCAAGGCAGATCAGACTATAAAAGTCTGAGGGTGAGAACAAGGCAAACAAGAGAGTTTGAATATAACTGAGTAGAAGCAAGAGAAGGTTCAGTATTGTTTGTGTTGAGGCTTGAGGCTTTCCTCTGGTCCCCCAACTTCAAGGCAGAATAACAAATCCCCAATGCCCCACACAAATCACCAGAAAACACAAAAAATAAACTATTCTGAGTTGTAATAGTTGTTCAGGCTGAGGCGGTTTAGCGAGCCAAAGAAGAGTCCAATTAAGGAATGCAATAATTTTTGATGACCTTAGGGCCAGAAGTACAATTTCCTGAGAGGCCAAACCCGTGTGAATCAAATCGAAGCTATATAATCAGCAAAAACAAACTGAGACCTCTCACTTGACCTTGACACATTCAACAACAACTCCAAAAATAATGTTGTCGCCCACAGCAATGCTCTCTATGTTTCAGTATATGCTGTACTCCTGTTTCCAAGGTGATGTGTATAAAACAAACACATACTTGTGAATGAGCCCTGACTGCATACAGGCCTCTTCTAAAATTATATCAGTCAGGGGAGGATAGACAGTGGAGGCCTACGGCAGGTGTTGTTGCTATAGACGTTATTTACTGAGGAATTAGGCTGTAATGTCAGAGGCTGCTTTGCTGAAGGACTTTCTTTTGTCATTGTGTGAGCAGGAGGCAGAGTGTGTTTGTCTGTTTGCCGAAGACTCAACCATATGACTCTCTGCACACGCAGAAAGATAACGGGTGTCTTTCTTGTGGTAATATTGGAATGTCTTTATGTTGGTTAGAGTTAGTAAAGTATTAGGGTTCAGTGCCAGTTGACACTGGTTTACACTGGCTGATGAGGACATGAGGAGTTTGTATTGTAATTTTTCATATTCCCTACACTTAAGAGGGTAATTCTGTTTTTTTTTACAACCTTAAAAAACATTCTTGTCTGTACTTGTTTTATGAAAATGTTATTAATCACATACAGTACTGTGCAAAGGTCTTAGGCCACTACTGGATTAGTTTTTCAGCAATGCTATGACGTCCATATATATTTCTCAGTTTTTACATTAGAACATCTAGAAACACAAAAAGTGGTTTCATAGCTACTCTTCTTCCTTTCACAAAGGCCATTCATGATGAGGCTTTTTTGGGCTAAGGAAGGATGAACTTTGCATTCAGATGAAGCTGCAAGATGCTGAGTCAGGTCCTTGCTGGTCTTCTTCTGGTCTCTCAAAGAAGAAACTCGAATGAACTTGTAATTAACAGGTCTTCTACTCCTATTTTTTTTGTCCTTGGCATCTCCAGATCCTTCTACAGAGATCACACTCAATATTTGTCACTTAAGCTTAAAGAAAGCTTAAGCTTTTTTTTTTTTAATATTTTCTTTTTTAATACAGTGTATATATTTTCTAGTTGTTTTCTAATAAAGAGACTAATAAATAAATATATGTAGCAACCGTAGGTTAGGTCATTTACTGTCTACTACCTTGGTTAACTACAGAGCCCCATTTAGCCCATAAAAGAACACACTATTTAGGGAACAAACTACATCTTTAAATTTAGAGCATGGTGTTCAATAGGTAGATTGATCCATCAAAACAGAGTGGAGACTGATTAATTCAATTTCAATTCAATTCAATTCAGTTTTATTTATATAGCGCCAATTCACAACAAAGTTATCTCGAGGCACTTTAC